>SNQJ01S0047505.1:64926-93942 GCA_010110895.2 Picea sitchensis | reverse complement strand
TTGTTGGGTTTTCTTCCCCTAGAGGGTTTCCCAGGATAAATGTTGTGTCTCTTGTGGATGTGTATTTCTCAGTGATCTTGTTCTTATTATGCTCTTATCTTATTGAAATGAAAAGAACTATAATAATGGCATAAACATTAACACATGGAAGCCCAAGCTAGGATTTTCTCCCAAAATTGTCCACCAACTAGGTCCTGCAAAGACAAATGAGCACGCCCTCCAAGGATCTCAAGTCATAACATCATGATAAGTGAATCCAATCAATAAATGAGCCACCTAAGCATGTGCATCAAAGATCACTATATCAAACAATTAATTGCTCAAAGACACTATGCGACTTGTCAAGCTTGAGTATGGGAGGGTTGACGTGGTGTCCTATTGGGTATATCTTGCCCTAGGTCAAGGAAAGTTTCCAAGAGATCCCTCTCTAAGCCATGTAAAGTGGATGAAGTGGTTGGGATCAAGACTCAATGGGCATAGGGCTCATGACATATAAGGGATGTCTCATTCATGGGTGCCTTTGTAGAGGGCTATGTGGTACCTTCGTTCGCAATGCACTTTTTCCAAGCCCATTAATTGTCATTCTTCTATTCTTTCATAATTTTAACGTGAGGTTGAAGGTCACTGCCCTGGCGTGGTGACCAGATAATGGCAATGTCACTCACAAACACCTAGTGGAAATGAGAAGGTTGGCTTGTGATGAGACCCCCTTTCTCTCAGCCATGCAACTGAGAGCCATTAACCTGGTTTGGTTACCAGATGATGGCAATGTCATACCACTAGATATTCATGGACGTGATAGGTTGGCTCGTGATTGACCTCCCATCCTTCCACTAACCTTTTAAGCATTCTTTATTATATTGTGGGTCCCCTTTACTCAAAGATAAGTGTTTCACTGCTTTTTTGGGTGATCCCTGGGCGAAGCATCTAGAAGGTTCATACAAGGCTTTTATCTTTTACCCAACATCAATCCCTCTGGACCTTCAGCCCCTTCTTCCCATAGAATTAGGGACAACCCCTCCTTGGGTCAATACACCCTAAAATCCCAAGAGATAAGGAAATGGAAGGGAATAATGATGGAAAGTGGTAAGTATGGTCGGGAACAGTACGATGGCTCTTTAAGGGAGATCCTAGTAGCAAACCCATCCCCAAGGAAAACCACTTACTAGGGCACAATGTCAACCACCAAGGTGAAGCAGGGAAAAAGGTATAATGTCCAAGCATATATCATGAAATCTAGAGCAATCTAAGATACAACATACTCAACTGGCTTAAATATTGAAATGATGCTCACCATAATACTAACTTGTACCTCATGGAGCAAGGCCCACTGCTTTCCGGAAGCCAGCTAATGTGGTGGATGCCATCTAGAAATTTGTGACCAGCTATGGTGGCGAGAGGGGTCTCCAACTGTGCAAAAGGGTATTGTTGGTCATGTAGTCTCTCAGCACTCCATATCTGCAACCGGAGGGCCTCGAGACACAATCTCCTTAGTTATCCACAAAATCGGAATAACAGGAATCATAGCCCCCCATTCCTTTGTCCTTCTCTTCTGCAGTCGATGATGTATTTTTTTATTATCATTCAATGTACAATCTTACATATTACATTGTTTGCCTTTTAGCCATTCATCATGTACATACACAATACTGAATCAGGGATCAAAACTAGGGTATTACAAGTTTTCTTCTTTAAGCTCTCTAAATAATATTCCTTAGTTAATGTTGCCCCTAATTATTTCATGACATATGCACCTCTTGATTCCACTGCCATTCTAGGTCATCCACATGCACTTATTAATATATATTGGAAGTGTCTCCCACACTTTGAGGGGGATGGTTCAACCATCGCTAAGGCAAACTTGGATAGATTCACCATTTTTCTTGAAAATTTGGATATTGTGCAAGATGTTAAAATAAATTTGTTTGTACATAGTTTACAAGATGGATCACGAGATCAGTTTAGAGATTTTCCCACCGGACATATCATTGCTTTCATCACCTTTGTGCCTGCTTTTAGATATGAATGGGGTGACGAGGAGTACAAATGTTTTGTTGGTTTCTCTCATCTCATGAAAATGGATTTTGAGATTGTTTGTGAATTTAACAATATGTTTTCTAAACATTATCCAAGGATAGATCCATTACTTGGACCAAAGGAATATTTTGCTTTAGATTTGTATTTCCATGCTCTTGATGCTAACTTTTGTTTCCTTTTGAGAACAGTATACCTCCGAAAGATTTAGAAAATGCCTATGTTCATATTGAAAACTTAGAAATTTATCTTGACAAATCTAATCAAATATGGGAGATATCCAAATATGGGAGATATCCAATCTACATATAGGAGATTCTCAGTTTAGCATGTGAAGAATTTTCCAAGAAAGACCATGAGTATGGAGCAACCTCATCTTTTGATCCCGCAGAAGAAATGGTATGTGATAATGTTTTTAGTATGCCTTCTTCCATTCCTTTGCTCGTTGAACATAATTAGGAATCAAAAGACATAGTTGAAAATGCTATTTAAGGCCCTGAACCCACAGAAGATATGCGTCTTGCTTGAAGTAATGTCTAATACAAAACTAGAAGACTTTCATCAAATCTATGAGCCTTGTGAAGATGTTCCTTATGTTTTGAATTCCTTTAAGAGAGTAGTTGCGGAAAAAGAAGAGGAGATGCACCCAGTTACCAAGTTGACAAGCACTATGACCTCAAAATGACAACTCTAGCCCTAAAAACCCATATTTTTGGGTCAAAAACACCAAATAGACCCCCATTTCGAAAAGTGGTGCTACTTGTAGCACCTTTTTTTAGGTTTAAATTAGCACCTTTTGTAACCATGGCCTTAACAACACCATAATGGTGTTGACAAAAACCTTAAAATCAACCCCCGAATCGAAAAGTGGTGCTAACAACAGCACCATTTTTTTTCAAGATTAAAACTACAACGTTTTTTAAACCTCCAGACTTGACAATTGGTACTGTTGCAACCAAAACCTTAAAATTGGCCCCCAAATCAAAACGTGGTGCTCCCAATAGCAGCCCCTTTTTGTTTAGGGATACATTTGTAAGTTTTTTGAAATCATGGCCTTGACAACCAGTACCCTTGGAACCAAAATCTTAATACCAACCATTAAATCTAAAAGAGGGGCTATCAATAGCACCCTCTTTTTTTCAGGCTAAAATTGTAACATTTTAGAAACCATGGCCTGAAAGCCCGACAATACTACAAACAAAATCCTAAAAAAGAAAAATAAATAAAAACAAAAAACGAAAAAAAGAGGGGAAAACTCCAAGCAAAAAAATAAAAATTAAAAAAACATGAATTTTTTAACATTTTAAATTTAAATTAAATAAAAATAAAAAAAATAAAAAATAAAAAAAACATAATTAGAAAAAAAAGGGAAAAAGGCCAATTTTTTAGAAAGGGAAAAAATTAAAATATATATATATATATATATTTAAAAAAAAATTAAAATTAAAAAATGTATTTTTTTAAATTAAAAAAAAATAGATTGAAAACAATAAAAAATAAATAAATCCAATATTAATTTTCTAAATAAAGTAATCTAATTTAAAAAGAGATATTAAAAAACAATTAAATCAAAAATAAAGAACAAATATTAAAAATAAATAAAAATAAAAAATAACAGATGTTCTTGCTTTAATGGAGGATAGATTGGATGTCTAACGCTGAAGTGGAGAATATTGCATGCTAACGAAATAAGCTAAGGAGTTAGGAGGTAACTCTAGTTCGTCACTTTTTCTGATTTGTGTTTAAGATATATTTGGCAAGAAGATCTAGTGATTTCCTACTATTATGTCCAAGATAAACTTTTTTATAGAAGTGTGCTCTGTGATACCGTATCTAGTCCGTGCTTAACTTACCTTTCCAAAAGCTATAATGATAGGACTTGATCCGATTACATGGGATCCCCCCCTTGGCTTGGTTTTTCCTAGCCTAAAGTGAGGAGTGAGTCATACAGGTCACAGCTAGTGACCCACTTAATAGTTTCCTTAGGCTTTCCCTCGCACTAAAGGTTGGATTTTTCCTTTAGGGAGTGTCTGAGAGATAACAGGAATCTCAAGCAAATTTAAGACCTTAATTAAAAATGAAATCATTTGTGACTGTTTGTTATTGGACAACGAGACCTGGCATTCCAACATGCATGAAACGAGGTTGAATCACACAAAGAATGGAGTGTTTCTCACAATATCAATTCGAAATTTCCAGATGAATTACTCATGGATTAGACTGTGTTAGGAGTTTATAAAGCATTATGTATTTGTGTACCATATGAATGCTTGTAACAATGAGGTCTAACATAGATAGGCAAGGTTAGCTGTGTTAGATATCAGGATGGGTGCCATGGCTTGCATTAGCATAGTACTGGCCCAAAAGTTTGTCTCCATATCAAGGGGGCATAAAGACTACAAGTATAAAGACTCTTAAGCCCTCATTTATGATCAGGTCCATTTTGTCTTTAGAAAGCTCCTTTCAAGACATGCCCATGGTCAAAAGATCTCTCTTGGATTCAATACTTGCTCTTAAGCCATTTTTATGTTGTCTGCAGTTATTGTAGATAACAAGCCAATGGAACCTTCGCTCACTGGGTTGACAAAGTATTAAGCCATCCACCAGGGCTCCGTTCTCACTGTGGTTTTCCTCACCTGAACAGCAATCCAAAAGAATTCTCATCTCTGCTAAGCAGTGCAGCCCTTGACATCTGGGCATGTCTCTCAAAGTAACTTCCAGAAAAAATTATAGGCTGATGAACCATATGGATTTCTAGACATGTGCAGTTGTGTGCTTCACATGGCACTAATTATCTGCAGTTGTGTGCTCCACATGGCACTAACTATCTTCTCTAATTATTATATGATAAAATTTGGATCAAACACCAAAAGAATTTTAAGAAACGCAATCTAATTGTAATCAATATATCTGAGCTCCTCTTTTAATCTACCTCCTAAACTCTTACGTTTTTCCTCGTCGTTTTCATACTTCCAAGCATTCACTTGTCTATATCCAAAATGTAATTGCTCGTAACTTTCCGTTAACAATATAACTAGAACTTGATTTTCCCAAATTCCCTTTCCTGATTCCATTTATAAAACCAATACTGTAACCAACTTCTTGTCTGCATGCCACTTTCTGCTAGTGGCAATAGGCCTTAGGCCCATTGTACAAATCTGGAAAGGCCAAAACCTAGAAATTCATCATGAAAAACTACTTATTGATAATGGAAGCTCAGATGCACTATGAAACACCTTCAAGGGCCAACAACCAGCAATCTAACATGAATGGCTACCAATTCACAATAAATTCTGTGTTAATCTTCATAACATCTTTGGCTCTGAATGATTTGATAAACATTGGGGAACACATTGAACAAAAGCTTCCACAACATGTACGTTCTAGAGTCAGTAGTTCAAGAGTAAAGTGTCATCACAAAACATACACCCAAGCTTGAACTTGCTTTAACACAAATACTTTAGTTACAAACAATGATGCTTCAATGGCTGAGTAATATAAGTAAAACCTCCTGTGGTATAATTCTATGAATAATCCATTACTAGAACAGCTCCAAGTCCAGCTAAAGAATAAATAAGGGCTTCAAAAAATAAATAAGAATAACAAATCACTCCCCGCTAAATGAATCCCAGCTCTGATTAAGGACACAATCCAAATGTGTGTAAACATGGTACAAAACCAAAGATACTTGGTGATACGATGATTCTCAATGTGAAATCCATAGTCACTCATCTTCATCCATCCCACTTAACTCTGAATTGGCCTAGTCTAGATAAACTCCTGATTCTACACATGGTTTGATTAACACAAAGTATCATACATAAATTGCCAGATCAATCTAAGAGAAACTGCCACATAAAGCCTCTTATCAGTCCCTGCCCACAATATCTATCCTTAAGGAAAAACTTTAGAAATGGCAACACCCAGGAACCCAACAACCTCTCACAAAATAAAGGATAATTAAGTTTTTCAATTATAACATAAATCAGATGAGACACTTGCATTCTAATCATAATTATCAGATGATAAGAAAATAACCAGAGCCCAACCAAAGGAGCTAGTCTCACACAAAACAGGGTTACTGGGAAAGCACTCTTGTGAATCTATAGATGTCAACTAATCAGATCCTTTATAATTTTGCTACATATAGATTCATTCAAGCATTCTTGCACTTGATTCCGAGTTATATAATACAGTCAACTGTCTTATGTAAAATGTTAGGCATCAAATTCTGAATGTAGTAACCAAGGAACAATCAGATATTACTTACATTTAATGTCGGAATGGCTGTAAAAATCATGCTTACGAGTGCCACTGTCGTCTGTATCAAAAAACAAAAATCAAAGATAAATTATAATTAGTATCCACCTTGCTTGACAAATTCTTTTGCAAAGACCCATGCATATCCCCTTGGACACAATCAGAAAACACAAAAACAAAAGAAAAAAACCACCAAGGCAATTCATGAAGTACAATGTATTAAAATACAAGGTGAAACTTCTATCATTCTGCCATCACAGTATTACAGTAAAATGGTTGCAATGTACAATAATATCTTTAAGTGCAAAAACTATAGCCATCAAAATTATCCTCGTACCCAAAAACTGAAATTGACAATCTCTGCAAGAAATTAATGCTCTTAAGTGTATCCATGCATTAGATTACATTATATATAATGTGAAGCTTCTCACAAACCCTGTGACATGTTATATGACCAATGACACAGTTGGAAATTTGAAAGTAAGTGTCTAAACGTGAGATTTGCAGGTAGGCAAGCGACCATCTACAAAGTAATCTATCCATAAAATTTATGCATCTGCAAATTTAGTAAGCCGACAGCATGACAAGAAAAACATAACAATGAGGACATGTTTATAAATTTACAAGACATTACCTGACATTGGGCAACAACCCATGCAAAAGTAGGCCTAGAGAAGAAGCAGTCACCCTGAAACAATGTAGAATGAGGAGGATTGCCAACATCAATGAAGGTGATTTTTACTGTATCTATCCTTTGCTTTGGTGGGGATTTTGATTGAAAATTTGGCTTCTTATATTCTCTGAGGTTGAGTTATATTTTTAAACAGGTGGGTCCATCCATCATTATTAGTTTTGACTCTTTCCCTATAAGGATGCTTCATTGGTGAACTTTATGCTGATCTTTCATTTCTTGAGTGCTCTCTTGCATCAGTTTCTCAGACCTACGATTTTATATGGTTCAGAGATCTGAAGACTGAGTTTGTTACAAACTGACTAGACCTGAACTGAGAGAGTCCAAACCCTGCTTCTCAGTCACAACATCTGATGCAAATGTATGGTCCTTCAACCCACTGTTCAGGTAGAGTTCGATGTCCACCCTTTTCGCCTCAAGGTCATCTTATGTCTAGTCTCCTTCCTACATAGAGTTCGGGCCTTTAGATCCACAAGAGCGATATCCCTACCTAGCACTTTGCTCCTCTAAGGCCCTAGCCTCAGCCTACCCCACAAGCCATACACGAGTTTGATACTCTTTAGGCACGCCAAGACACCTCCTACTGACTAAACAAGGATTGAATTGGCCCATTAGAGAGGACATATACAGATTGCACATCCAAGCTAATTGGTCTGCACCCCCAGAGAGCCTTGGCTCGAAAATGCCTTTCTTTCAAGAGCACATCTTAGAGTTGAGGGAGGGCCTTATTATCCGTCCCTCATACACATGTAGACACTAGATGCACTCACTCAAGATCCCCCTGGATTAGTTTCGGGTAGAACCTCAGAGACTCTAGATTGAGACCAACCACCATATCCCGCGGCTAGACAAGATCGGCCAGATGTGTCACTTACAAGAGCTGGAGATAGAGATGCATCTTATTTTCAAGTGCCCCTTCTACTATGAGATCGGAGGATGATATCACTGCCTATATAGGAACTTAGGGAGCTCCCTTTCTACTTTCATCCAATATCGTGATCAGAGATGCCTAGCTCTCTCCATGAGAGAGATATTCAGCCACAAATCTTTGTTCCTTCAAGCCCCCCCCCCCCTGCCCTGTGAAACCAAGAGGATCACCCCGTACTTTCAAGTTGTCCCGCCATATCGAAGCAATGAGAGATCGTTAGCACATCGTCGGAGTACTTCAGACCATAGAGTCGTGAGACCTCAAGTCTCCTCTCGAGTCTCGACATCCCCCCCCGGGTGGTCGACCGACATCTTCGAGGCCAGTGAGACGTTGTCGGACTAGGCCACAAAGCATGCTTCAACAAAGTGATAGACGAACTAGTTCTAGACGKGTACAAAGTAGGGCCCCAAACTCAGCCAAGCAACCAGAATTCTATCTGGAGCTTCTTTCCTTCGAACTTGGATGGTAGGCCCTGTGAAACCAAGAGGATCACCCCGTACTTTCAAGTTGTCCCGCCATATCGAAGCAATGAGAGATCGCTAGCACATCGTCGGAGTACTTCAGACCATAGAGTCGTGAGACCTCAAGTCTCCTCTCGAGTCTCGACATCCCCCCCGGGTGGTCGACCGACATCTTCGAGGCCAGTGAGACGTTGTCGGACTAGGCCACAAAGCATGCTTCAACAAAGTGATAGACGAACTAGTTCTAGACGGGTACAAAGTAGGGCCCCAAACTCAGCCAAGCAACCAGAATTCTATCTGGAGCTTCTTTCCTTCGAACTTGGATGGTAGGAGAGCAGGTCCCTACCTCCCTCCACATTTAAGCTCAAAGTTATGCACAGTTGTGCGTGGAGGCCCTATTTGCAATGTTTTGTTGCTCTTTAGTTGGTCGTGACTCCATGTGCTGACAACAATGATCTGCTCTTGTTCGTGCATAGAAGAATCTACATTTTCTCAAATGGTTTATGGGCAATTATGAAGGTTCCAAATCGGTCATTTTTCAAGATTTCGTTGCATGTATCATGCCAATTAGCAATCTCTGCTCTTCCAACACGAGAGCCACTGCTAGCAATTCTGATAAAAGTTCTTGCCTGTTATCGCACCATATGTACTTGCCCAAAGCCCAAGGCGAGTGGATGCAAGATTGGCGTAACAAGGGGTGACCTATCACCGTCACCTTAATAGGAAACCCTTTTCTTTTTAGGGGTATATCAAAGTTACCACAGGGGAGATGTCCCCAGTGACCTAAAGGGCTGATAAGACTAAGTCAAAGGTGCAAGAAAATCCCCCTCTCACTGGTCACTCAATTCAAAAGGTTCTTATGGTCTTTAAGAGATGAAGCAAAGTGAATATATGGTGTACCTACCCGGAACAAAACAACAAAGGAAAAATATAGCAGCTTTCAAGTACCGGATGATGTTGGTGCTTCATAGGACCATGAACCTTTGAAAAATAAGCTAGCTAATATGAATTTGCAGCAATGTGACAGTTTACAACAGCTATTAGTATTTTATTACAGCCACAAGAATTATGCCTTGAAAATGCTTGAAAAAGACAAGAAGGAATAGCTTTAACCTAGCAGAATGATAATAAGTTGTCACAAGCAAATTTGGTAATGTCTAGCTAGCATAATATATCACTTTTGCAGAGAATTTGCTGCAGTTAGATGGCTGTAGCAATCTTTTGTAACAGCAGCAAATTCTAATACTTAAAATCACAAGAAAACACCATGCAAGCTTAGCATTTATCCAGTATATCAATTGGTGATTGTCACAAGCAATTTCTGAATGAGCTAAGTGCAAGTTATGTAGGTGAATGCAGCAAATTAGCATAAATTTGTATAGCTGTAGCAAAGATTTGCAACAGCAACAAGTTAAATAAGAAATTAGTCACGTTTAGGGTTAGTAAAGGTTAGTAAAAGCTTCAAGGAGAAAGGTTTGAGTGCTTGTCTGATCAATCATTCACTGTAATGGGTAGACTAGTGCCTTTTAGGGTTTATGGAGTCAACAATAGCAGCGGCAAAACTTGGAGCAAAGTAGCAATGATGATACTTTGTCAAAGGAGAAGGGATGGGTGGAGGAGGTGTTGGCTACCCAAGGCCTCAAGCATCCAAATCCTAGAGAGAAATTTGCTAGCGAGTAAGGAATCTTGGGCCCTAGTGAATTTTCCTTCCTTAGACTATTGAAATAATGTATGCAATAGGCAAGTAGAGTAAAACTACTAGAGAGTAGCTACTTCTTAAACAAGGTGCACTTGAGAAATTTAAACAAGTGGATAACTATAGAGAGAAAGAAGTAACTTATGTTTCTCTCCTAGGGTTTAAGCAAGCAATTTCATAATCTTTAACATGAAACAAGTAAAACTTACCACAAGCATTCATTAACATAAACAAATTGCAGATTTTCTACTTACTTCACCAAGAATAATCAAGCCAAACCCTAGTTGAAGATCTTCCACCATGAAAAATAGCCAAGATACACCAAAATAAGCCTCTCCAAGAAGTTGAGCACTAGTTATTTCAGCCAATAGCCCTTAAAGAGGGCGCAAATTTCAGTCCACACTAAGTGTGCGATGAGTGATGATGAAAAATGAGAGTATTTTCTCTCTATTTATATAGTATCAATGACCTTTAATTAATTTTAGGTCATAAAAAGACCGACCTGGCCAAATTACATCAAAAATGCAATTTTTACATAAATGAAAGTAATTAACCCCTGAAATCATTTCCACGGGTGACGTCATGCCCTTCTAGGGTGACGTCAAGCTCCTAGGGTGGAACGTTGGGCCCCATATGAAGAACGTTTGGCCTCCAAAGGCCCTGGATGATGCCACACGTGCCAACCAGCACACAACTGCCCTCATAAATGCAAACCCTAGCTCTGGATGACGTCCAGGGTCATAATGATGACGTCATGGGCTCTCAAGGGTCAACGTCCACGTGGAAGAGCAAGATCCCCCTAGGTCTAGGTCTGCCAGAGTGTCTCTGAGGGCAACATCCTTCTTTCTTCCTGGTGCAAGTCTCTAATATCTTCTTGCCCCTACCTGGGGTTTCAGCATCCATTTGTGGGCCTTCAGCCCATTGGAGGCCTGAGCTTAATCATTCCCTCACGTGTACCTATCCACCGCCAAAGTCCTGCAGCAACAACAAGCACGCCCTCCAAGGGTTCATAAGTCACAGGGATCATAGCACGTAAATCACATCCAATAATCAAATCACCCAAACACATGCATCAAAACCCCCTTTACCCAGTTATGCAGTTTAACAAGTCAGGTTTGGGGAAGGTCTCAGGGTGTCCTATTGGGCAAATCCTCCTAAAGTTTGGGGTGTTTCCAAGGTGAGAACCAATCTAGGTCATGTACGTGTATGTGAAGTGGTGTGGGGTAAGTGTTTGGGCATCGGGTGCAGTGATAACAGGGAAATATAGATCTTACCTGTGGGTGCTTTTGTAGAGAGCGAGATGCACCTTGTCATAGATGTCATTTTTTCCTAGCCTTTTATTCTTAGCCTCATTGCTTTTGATCTTTTTCTTTTATGCTTCAAGAGAAGAGTTGAGGGGCACTGTCCTGGCTTGGTCACCAGAGGTGACAACGTTACCCACAAGCATTTGACGGAGATGAGAAGGTTGGCTCGTGATGAGACCTTCTTCCTCTTGGCTATGCCACCAAGAGCCACTACCCTGGTTTGGTGACCAGATAGGTGGTAATGTCATACTGCTACATGCCCTTGGTCATAATAGGTCGGCTCATGATGAGACCTCCCATCCACCAACTAATACCTTGAGTGTTTATTTATCTTACAATTTCCCTTTTCTTACTAAGAAGCTTTTTACTGCTTTCTCAGGAATCCCTGGGCGAAGCATCTCAAAGGTTTCATTTTGGCTTTTAACTCTTGCCAGTTACTTTTACCCTCTGGGCCTTTAGCCCCTTCTTCCCACAAGGCAAGGTACAACCCTTCCTAGTGTGGCAAATCCCAATGCCCAAACAAAGGTAGGGGAAAAATGAGAGGAATAAAGATGGAAAGTGGTAAGTATGGAGGGAATGGACGATGACCTTTCATAGACCCACCCAGTGACAACCCATCCTAAAGGGAGACTAACTTACTAGGGCATCATGTCACCCTCCCAGGTATGAACAAGTTAAAGAGCATAATTTCCAAGCAAATGTTATGAAATGAAGGAGAATTCAATGCAACATATTCAACTGCTTCAATAATCACAGTGACACATACCATGATACCCAGACTCATTACCTCATGGAGCAAGACTTACTGCTACTTCAGGACTAGGCTGGTGGGATGGATATTGTTGCTATTGATAATTGGGTTGCACTGAAGAAAATGAGGGGCACTCCGAGGCCATGTTCAAGTCATCCAGCTCTCGGCACTCCATGTCTAGGACCTGTGGGCCTCGAGACATGATCTCCTTAGTTATCCCTAAGATAGGGGATAACATTGCCTAAACATTTTTTTACATTTTTTTGGCTATTGTGTTTGGCTAATCAAACAAATTCCATTTGCATGTAAAGGAGTTTGTTTTTTATGCTTTTGGCATATATATAGTGTATTTTATAGGTTATTGGCAATGTTTTCGCCATAACTTTTCACTCGAGTGTCTATTTATTGTTTCATCTGAGGCCATTCTAAGGCATTGTAAAGAACATGCTACCCTCTTTCCAACGAGTGGGTGCATGCTACATTGATTTGTCTCTTTGTGATCCTTGTTTAGACTATGGGATTCTTTGTAACACTACCTTGAGTAGTGATTTTTCTTACTTCTTTATGCATTTTCACAAGCATGCTATGGTTTATGTCACTCTAGGAGTTAATATGCCTTATTTTGGCAGTTTCTCAGAGACTCAATGTCCCCAAGCCAAGCTTTTGTTGGAGTATCTTTTGGCAACTCGAAATCACTCCATTCTACTTCAATAGCTTTGTCATTTGGATCACACCACTTTGTATGGTGTTATAGCCTTTCAGTAGATTGTTTGATGGAAGTGCCTCAATTGGCACATTCTTCCAACCTGATTTGGATTTGGCCAATCTAATTTGGGTTTGGATTCATCCATGTCACCGAGATAGAGTTTGGTTTCCACATTGGAGCTTTTTGTCTCCATCGGATTCATCAGGGATCTACCACTTCCTTCCTTATCGCTAAGCAAGGTCAGCATCTACATCATGCTCATTTAGAATCAACTACATGTTAGATACCTAATCCTAGAGATTATGGTGTCTTGTAAATATTGTAATTAAGAAATGTGAAGTCATAGGTGAATAGGAATAGTGATCAAACCTATGGGAAGATGAAACCCAAGATCATATCAATGTATTTATATATGGCTCGAATTAATAAATAAAATTCATACGTGGAGTTATTCAATGCCTAGCCTGTCGGTGGTATCAAAGCCAAGTTGTCTCTTTTTTATAACTCCATGATCTCTAGAGCTTCCTCTTCCTCATGTTCTACAATGAGTGCATCAATTAACGACTCTACAATCTGAGCACATGAATCATTCATATATGCCTCTCCCTGTGGAATCTACCTTCCAACCCCTATTTGTTTGCTTGTGCTTTGAGATTTGTTCATTGTCGATGTAGAGAAACCCTAAATTCCTCCACACATCCAAGAAACCCTAATATGTTGCGTTAGCCATTGGAGAAGACGAAAAATACGAGAGACGAACCGACACAGAGCAAACTCCACCATTCATTCCTCTACAATGCCTCCTTCCACATTGTTTTTATCAGTGTGGTGTTTGGTGCAACAGTGGAACAACATGAACAATTGAGGAAACTGAAATCTCAATTTAATCATATGTTTTTGCAGACGCTTGTCACGGAGATCAACGGGACCAAGAAATCGAAATTAGCTAAGACAATTTCCAAGCTTGTAGCCAACAATGTTGTCAAGTAAAAGAAGCCAAGGGCATCTAAGGGATCGAAGCCACCACCTTGTCATCCTACATTTCTCCAAATGATCACAGAAGCAATTATTTCTTTGAAGGAGAGGACCAAGTCCAACCAATATGCCATAATAGCCTATATAGGTAACAAGTACCAATGCCAATAGTCTCTTGGAGTGCAGCTTCTATATTCTCCCAATCGACCAAGGATTGTCGACGTGAAGACAAATGAAGTCGTCCTCGGCTTTAATCAAGTGAGGTTGGTTGATCATTATTTCCATGCCCTTTGGGTATTCTTTTTTCCAACATACGATTGGTCGAGGCATAGACGGTGCATCCCTAGGGGTGTTGGTTCGTATTCCCTAGGGCTAGGGACATGTACCTTTGAAAAGCATAATTTGGATTTTAAGTAGTGCAGATAGTCCTTGAACTCTTTGGTTCTTCATGTGTTTTGTGTTTTGGAAGATATCTATTGACGAAAGTGCATTCTCTTTTCTCAATTGTTGGTGTGGTGCTCAATGACAAAGATAAGATAAGATGAGATAAGATCATTTTATTAATGTCCGACTGGTGACCACAAAAGTAGGTCAAAGTTGAGTACAATGATGTCATTACAAAGCAAGAGTACCAAAAGGTCTCCTATAAAAGGCAAGATGTTGAAACTAAAGTAGAGTAAGGTAGAGTAAGATCTACGCTGAAGTATGAACAGCCCTTGACTCTAAGCCCAAAAACTTGCTATGGGGTGGAGATGTATAGGGAGAGAGGATCTAGTGTTGATGTTTGTAGCATCGGACAGGTACTTCCACAGTGGTTTTGTGTCTAACACAATGTTGCCAGAGCGTGAAGCAAGGCGAGAGCGTTTTTAGGAAGCGAAGCGTTGGGAGCGTCATTTTCAAAAAATCCTCGGAAGTGAAGCGTCCCGGAAGCGTCTAATGCTCGAATGATTAATCATTGATGTACTACTACTTACTACTATGGATGCCATTTTAATGTTACAATGTACAAGTATGCATATATATATTGCGTTTAGATTAAAAAAAAACATGCAGAAAGACAAATTAGCAATATATATATTGTCTTTCTGCATGTTTTTTTTTAATCTAAACGCAATATATATATGCATATTTGTACATTGTAACATTAAAATGGCATCCATAGTAGTAAGTAGTAGTACATNAATGATTAATCATTCGAGCATCAACCATCTAGAATCTAGCAATTACAAACTTACAAACCAACATACAAATTTTTAAGCCATATAATAGAAAGTAGACCATTAAGTTATGGAATGAAAACAGTCATCTAGCAATCGTCAACAATAACATGAGTCATGACCAAATAGTTGTGATTACAAAATAGGCCATCTGCACTGAATTATGAAGATCGAAAGGTCCAAAACTAGACTCTAGAGTCTAGTTGCTAAATGCTATGAACTATCATCTATAGACTGACATGTAAAGTAATGAAAAGAGAGAAACATCAAACAACTATCCCATCCTCCTTCCACCAACATGATTTCCGCATGTGCCTCCACGTGGTGGTAGTGGAGGATCTTGAGAAGGACGAACCTGTGCAGTAGATGAAAATGAAGCCCCTGTTGCTGGAGTCCTGGACAAGGGGACCAAGGACTGGGTAGTAGTTGGGGGTGGCATCTCAGCATGATCGTCATCATCAAAAAGAGCATTCTCCAATTGCTCTAAAAGCATTACCCCATCCTCCAAATTATCCTCCTCTGGATGGTTGTCCCAACGCTTCAAGTTTTTATCCTCCTTTGCCTCCTCACGGTAATGGGACAAAAATCGCAAGTTGTAATGAACATAAAGCAAGCTCTCTCCCGGCCTGCACTCAACCTGTTTCTTACGACGTTGTGGATGAAACTGTAAGTGCTCCAACACCTCTCTGCAGACGAAGTGTTCACCACTTGTGAAAGCACCCGTGTTGCCAAACATTGGAGNAATGATTAATCATTCGAGCATCAACCATCTAGAATCTAGCAATTACAAACTTACAAACCAACATACAAATTTTTAAGCCATATAATAGAAAGTAGACCATTAAGTTATGGAATGAAAACAGTCATCTAGCAATCGTCAACAATAACATGAGTCATGACCAAATAGTTGTGATTACAAAATAGGCCATCTGCACTGAATTATGAAGATCGAAAGGTCCAAAACTAGACTCTAGAGTCTAGTTGCTAAATGCTATGAACTATCATCTATAGACTGACATGTAAAGTAATGAAAAGAGAGAAACATCAAACAACTATCCCATCCTCCTTCCACCAACATGATTTCCGCATGTGCCTCCACGTGGTGGTAGTGGAGGATCTTGAGAAGGACGAACCTGTGCAGTAGATGAAAATGAAGCCCCTGTTGCTGGAGTCCTGGACAAGGGGACCAAGGACTGGGTAGTAGTTGGGGGTGGCATCTCAGCATGATCGTCATCATCAAAAAGAGCATTCTCCAATTGCTCTAAAAGCATTACCCCATCCTCCAAATTATCCTCCTCTGGATGGTTGTCCCAACGCTTCAAGTTTTTATCCTCCTTTGCCTCCTCACGGTAATGGGACAAAAATCGCAAGTTGTAATGAACATAAAGCAAGCTCTCTCCCGGCCTGCACTCAACCTGTTTCTTACGACGTTGTGGATGAAACTGTAAGTGCTCCAACACCTCTCTGCAGACGAAGTGTTCACCACTTGTGAAAGCACCCGTGTTGCCAAACATTGGAGCTGTGGGGTGCCACCACCATAAACGTTCCACCACGCAAGAGAACTCAAATTCCCTCGATCTCTTAAGGCATGGTTGGTCCCAAAGGCACCTTGGCCAAGCATGTACTGGCTCAATTGTTGTCGTATCTTGTCACGCTCCTTGTCAGGGACCAATTTGTCTAATGCTTTCATATAACCTGCAACAATTATGATTTATCATAAATAGAAATGAATTATGAATATAAACCATAAGTAGAAAATTGAATTCAACATAAACCATAAGTAGATATTATTATAAATTAATTGTTTGAAAAAATTTCTCAGGAAGCTTGACTGAAGCGTTCAGGAAGCTTGGTTGAAGTGTTCAAGAAACTTGGTTGAAGCGTTCAGGAAGCGAGCTTCGGGGTGCAAAGCTTCCTGATTGGCAAGAAGCGCATTTTTGCACCCCGAAGCACGCTCCAAAGCTCGCTTCCTGAGCGAACCCGCTCCGAGCGGGGTTCCGAGGGTGAAGCGGGGGGGGGCACTTCCGGTAACCCTGGTCTAACATGTGGAAGTCGTCATTAATACCTCTCAAGACTTAGGAAATTCACTTTATTAAAGTAATTATTAAAGTGAATCCCTTTTTATAATTAATTGAGTTTAATTTAATTAAATGCCTAAGTTTTTGGCATTAGTGAATTAAATTAAATCCTAGCCACTGATCTAAAGTGTTGGTGAGATCCAATCTCAACCATTGATCACTTTGGAGATATAGGCTTTTGGATTTAGCGTAAACTCAACATTATAAAAGTGAGCTAAGGTAAGAGAACGAGACACACAGAGTGAGATAGTGAGATCTCATTGTATTGGGTGGAGAAGGACTTACATCCAAGTGTGAGTGGGCAGGGTCCAAGGAAGGGAGCAAGGGGCAACAAAGGAGTAGCGGCCAGCAAGATTGAAGGACAGATCTTGAGGTGTGATAGGATATTTTTTTGTTTTGTATTTTTCCTCGGATGGGCCACTTTCCCGGGATGGGAGCCTAGATTTTACAATAAAATGATCACAGTACTGGTTTTCCCTTAGGGGTTTTTCTAGGGTTATTTACCCAGAAAATATGTGTGCAAATGTGTCTGGTTTCCTGTTTTCCTTCTGCTGATTTATTTATTTAAATCATTAAAACTCGACCGTGTTTTTTATTCAGTAAATCTGCAGTAATAAGTTTATTGCAGCAAGTTATTTGCTAGGAAATAAATTGTTGGGTGTTGGGTGTGATAATTTAACATGGTATCAGAGCAAGATCTCTGAGGAAACCAAGGTTGCACAAATCCAGTGATTTCTTGCAGGGACAACAATACAGAAAACGGAAAAATAATTAAAACCCTCGACAAAAACTTTTTTTTGCAGGAAGAAATTTTTTTGAGAACTGTACAGCCAAGAAGAGAGTCGTATAGTTGCAGATCTAACACTGCAGCAGGGCCGTATAGCCAGATCTGTCGTACAACAAGGGCGTACAGCTACAGGAGCAGTCATACATGTTGTACAGCGCATGGCAGCAGTCTGTACAATCTGTACGCACTGTATTGCAGCGGTTGCAGGTCATGCAGGGCCGCGGGCAGCCCCAACAAGCCGCGAGCAACCACTAAGGGTCGCAGGTAGGCTCAGGAAGGCCACAGACAGGCTCAAGAAGGCCGCAGGTAGGCAAAGAGGGCCTCAAGCAGAAGCATAAGTTTCGGGCAGCAAGCAACAGAGTTCGGGCAGTGGACAGTAATTCCGGGCAACTGAAAATTTCTGTGAAAAAAAAATGTTGGGTGGCTTGTTAAGCAGTGGCAGAATTCCGAGCAGGGATTCGGGCAGCCAGCAAAAGAGATCGGATCAATTATGTTGCTTGACGGACTAAGCAAACGGTAGTTCTCTGCAGATCTAGAAATGGCAATGGCTTGTCTCAGGTTTGAAGACAAGTTGGATGGAGCATCAAATTTTCTCTCTTGGAAAGCAAGGGTGACCTTGCTACTGAAGGAACATGACCTATGGGAGATTACAAAGAAGGTTGTTCCTACACCGACAGATGCAAAGGAGAAAGCAGCTCTCATGAAGGACATCAAAGCCCAGGGAGTAATCATGGATATCGTGAGGGATCATTTGATCCCTCACATGGCAAAAAAGCAGTCAGCTAGAGAGATATTCAAGGCTCTGGTGGATTTGTTCCAGAGTGATAACTTGAACATGAAGATGGTCTTGAAGAACAAGCTTAGATCCATCCAGATGTCAAGATCTGACAATGTCACCAGTTACTTCATAAGGATCACTCAAACACATGATCAGCTTGCAACCATTGGAGAGAAGGTGGATGAGGCAGAACTTGTAATTGTGGCAATGAATGGATTCACCACGACTTGGGAACCATTTGTCAAGGGGATCTCTACTCGATAGAAGCTTCCATATTGGTAGAGGCTTTGGGATGATTGCATCTAGGAAGAGACTTGGGAGGAGTCTAAAGCAGGCAAGCAGGAAGGTGGAGAGGAGAACCTATCTCTAGTCAGTCAAGCTAAGGGGAACAAAGGACAGGGTTCTAAACAAGGAGGGAAGAAGGACTTGAGCAAATTCAAGTGCTTCTCCTGCCACAAGACGGGGCACTATGCATCACAATGTCTGTAGAAGAAGAAAGGTAAAGAGAAGACTCAACAAGTAGCAGCATCTGTAAAAACTCAAGTTAAAGAATTTGCTGAGAAGTTTGAGAAGGACTTCTTGTTGGTCTCTTGTCTTTCTGACACAATTTCTAAAGGTGCTTGGTACTTGGACAATGGTACATCTCATCAAATGACGGAAGCACGAGAACTATTCAACAGTCTAACGACGGAGTACTCGGGATCCCATGTGGAGCTTGGTGATGATGTAGAGTATGCAGTTGAGGGGGACGAAATTATCATGTTCCAGCTTGAGTCAGAAGGATCATTAGAGGCCCAGCATGTGCATTATGTCCCAGAGTTGAAGAAGAATTTGCTCTCAGTCTCAGCTCTGGAGGACGAGGGTTTTGCAGTCTTGTTCCAAAACAGACAAGTGCTCATACATTCAGAGGGAGCTTGCCCTAACACAGCAATAAGCATCGGTGTCAGAGAGGGCAAGGTATACAAGTTGCAGGGAAAGCCTATTAGTGGGTCCAAGGGGATCTTGGATCATGGATCGATGTCAATAGAAGAGGACGAGGAGCAAGAGGCTTTAAAGGGTGAGCAGAGTTCACAGACTTCCAGTGTGGGGAGTCAACCTTCAGATGGGAAGAGGGAGTTAGCCCCTTCCAATTCTCGCGGCAGACCTAGTTGGTATGAGCTGGCATTGATGGATGCTCAGGAGCATGAGGAGGCTCCTAGGAGTACATAGAGGGGGAGCAAGCCTCCAAAGAAGTGTCCATAGTTCAGGGCACTAATGTGTAGCATCGCCGATTCCGAGACTTCCAGTGTTCAAGGAGCAGTTGACCAACATGGTTGGAGGGATGCTAGTGTGCAAGATGATGTGTGCGACATTGTGTCAGGGTCGGAGGGAGAATCATTTCCTGGTGGCTCTTCGAGAAGTACCTCCCTCGCTAAGTGGGAGTGTTGATGTTTGTAGCATTGGACAAGTACTTCCACATTGGTTTTGTGTCTAAAATGTGGAAGTCATCATTAATACCTCTCAAGACTTAGGAAATTCACTTTATTAACGTAATTAGTAAAGTGAATGCCTTTTTATAATTAATTGAGTTTAATTTAATTTAATGCCTAAGTTTTTGGCATTAGTGAATTAAATTAAATCCTAGCCATTGATCTAAAGTGTTGGTGAGATCTAATCTCAACCATTGATCACTTTGGAGATCTATAGTTTTGGATTTAGGGTAAACTCAACATTATAAAAGGCAGCTAAGGTGAGAGGAGGAGACACACACATAGTAAGATAGTGAGATCTCACTGTTTTGGGTGGAGAAGGACTTTCATCCAAGTGTGAGTGGGTAGGGTCCGAGGAAGGGAGTAAGGGGTAGCAAAGGAGTAGCAGCCAGAAAGATCGAAGGACAGATCTTGAGCTGTGATAGGCTATTTTGTTGTTTCGTATTTTTCTTAAAGGGGGCCATTTTCCCAGGATGGGAGCCCAGATTTTATAATAAAATCATCATGGTGTTGGTTTTCCCTTAGGTGTTTTTCGAGGGTATCTAGCCAAAAAATATGTGTGCAAATGTGTTTGGTTTCCTGTTTTGCTTCCGCTGATTTATTTATTTATTTAAATCATTAAAATTCAACTGTGTTTTTTATTCAATAAATCTGCAGTAATAAGTTTATTACAACAAGGTATTTGCTTGGAAATAAATTGCCGGGTGCTAGGTGTAAAAATTTAACATCCAAGGGTAAGAAGAACCAAAAGTAATGAGCTAGGTCTGTCATGGCATAGACCCATCTCTCCTAACATCCAAGGTCGAATGAAGAAAGCTCAATATAGTATGATGTCCAGGGGGAGGATTGGTGGGATGTCTAGATCATCCATTGCGTTGTTGTTTAGAAGAGGTTGTCCGCCACCGAGGCCTGGAGGATCTCTTCTGAATCCTAAGGAGAGATATGATCTGATCATGTCGCAGAAATTTTGTGGGATGGGGGAAGGTCCCACGAGTCCGCATTGATATGGAGTCCAGTATGTCGACATCTGTCTCTCTTAGTGCCCCTTCCTGAGAGTAGCATCGTGACAAAGGAAGTGATTTGTTGTGTAGAGTCTGATCTAGTAGGAAGATGAAGAAAGAGGGCTTGGAGCCTGAGGGCCTCCTGCATGTATAAGGCCAAGCATCTCTGGTCAAAATATCTGAAGAAACCAGTGAGGGTCTGAGTCCCCATGAATAGGCAATGAAACCTCCCCCTAATCCCATAGTAGATGGGGCAGCGGAAGATGAAGTGCTCCTCAATCTCAACCTCTTGTAGATGGCATAACTGGCAGAACCTGTCTAACCAATCTATATGGTGGTCGGTCTCTACACGAAGTCTATGGGAACCCGCTCTGAACTAGCCAAAGGGAACGCAAAGAGCATGCACCCAATGGCGAAGTGTAAATTGTGGTCGAAGAATGAGCCCATCTCTAAGCTCTAAGAAGTGTTCAACGTACAAGGCCATCTTTTGGCATAACCCACCTTAAGGATTAACCCAAGTGATCTAGATGAACTGCCTATAAATGTCATCCCTGACATCCTACTCAACTCCTGTCTGGTGGGTAGGAGGTGGCCCAGTGCATCTAAGGAATATCTAAAACGGAGGGAGATGGCCCATCTGAATGCCCACAAACTCTAAAAGATCTGAAACCCCCGTGAACCAAGCTCAAGCCTGGCCCAAAGGGCTAGATAGGGCAATGGTCTCTAAAAAACAATAGGCCAAGTACGGGTACCGGTTTCACCCCTCCAAGTCAACGAAGCTTTAGATGTGATGCAGAAAAGACTCCAGTCTGAACACTGTCTCAAGTCGGAAGGGTCGAGCCCCAAACTCTGCTAGAATGATATGTTGGGGGATTGTCTGCTTGCGTCTAATTATGCACCGGAGGAGAAGGGGCTGAACTCTCTCAGTTAAGGCCCAATCAAGCTCAAGTAAAGAAGGCCCCCAAATCTTTGATCCATAGAGAACAATGGGTCAGAAAAGGGAGTCCATTGTTAATTTTCCAGAACCTAGCACCCAACCATTAATTCCAAGAAAAACACATTTATTGAATAATAGCACAGCTAGGTTACTTAACCATTAAAATTCAACGGAAGCAAAATCAGAAACCAAACACATTTGCACAATAGATGTCTAGGTAAATAACCCCTAGAAAAACCACGAAGGGAAACCAGATCTGTGAGATTTATCATTATTATTCTGGAATCTCGTCCTAGAAAAATGGCCCACCTGAGGAATACAAAATAGCAGATAGCCAAGCCCTACAAAACCCAAGATCAGTCCTTTGATCTTGTTGGTTGTAAGTTATCTCCCTTGCTACCCCTTTGCTCCTATCCTCGGCCCTTCCCTCCACACTTGGATGAATGTCCTTCTCCACCCAATCAATGAGAGCTCACTCTCTCACTCTCTGTGTATCTATTGTGTGTGTCATCCTCTCACATAAGCTTTCTTTTCTAACCTTGAGTTTACACTAAGTCCAAAACCCTAGATCTCCTGAAGTGATCAACGGTTGAGATCTAATCTCGTGTTCACTTTAGATATAACGGTTAGGACTTAATTTAATTACTAATGTCAAATAGTTAGGCATTTAATTAAATTAAATTCACTTTATTACAAAAGTACATTCACTTACATAAAGTGAATCTCCTAATATTTTGAGAGGCATTTAGGTTGACTCCCACGTGTTGAAACAAACCCACATGGAAGTATTTGTCCGATGCTACTAAAAACATCAACACTCCCTCTTAGCAAGGAAGGTATTACCACTTGGAGGTGACTCTATCTTCGCTATCAGATCTGCTACCATGCCTGCTCTCCAATCCACCTAATTGGTTGCTTCCTCTGAGACGAAAGTTATCCCTACCATCTCACTCAAACTCGTCCGCGAAGACTATCCTCTGATCATGCTCCAAGAGGCCTCCTGCTCTTGAGCATCCTACATGGTCATCTTATACCATGACTTTTTCTGGATAGACTTGGAAGGTTGTTCCTTCCCACATGAACCTGAAGGTTGACTCCCTCTGAGTTGCTCAACCTTCGGAGCTACATGCTCCTTGTTCTTTGTCACTCTGTTGCTTTCCATTGCTCGATTAGGTTGGCCCTTCAGCCTGTACAAGTTGCTCTCTCTAACTCTAAGAACAGTTGTTGTGTCTGAGCTAGATCCTTTGGGTTTGATCAGCACCTGTTCATCCTGGAACACTACATCAAATCCCTTCTTCTCAATCGTTGAGACTAAGAGCACACTCCTCCTAAGTTTTGGCACCCATAGCACGTTCGTCACTCTCAACACGCCTCCTGACTCCATCTGAAACGACACTATCCTAGATCCCTTCACTGCATGATCGGTGCCCATACCAAATTCCACATGCACGTCTGAGTCTGACTCTATGAAGCTCTCAAACAATTCTCGTGCTCTCGTCATATGACATGTAGCCCTACTATCTATTAGCCATGCACCAACTGATATGGTGCCCAAGGAATTTAAGAACTATGTTTATTCAAATTTCCTGGCAAACTCATCCTCATGAGCCCTTGTCGATGCAGCTACATGTGGTTGCATCCTGTTTTCACTCTTCTTCCTCTCCGGACACTTTGAAGCATAGTGTCCCTTCTTACGAAAGTTTAAACACTTGATCTTACTTAGGTCCTTCCCTATGCCAACTTCTGAAGATGAATCTCCATATGTATTCATCCTGACCTTCCCCTTGCCCTTCCATGCCTGACCGGAAAGTGCAAGGTTCTTCGCATCACCATCCTCCTATGGGCCTCCCAAAGTCTCTCGACGAGTCTCCTCTTGGATGCAATCATCCCACAATCGCCCAAAGTCTGAAAGCTTCTCTCGAGCACAAATGTCTTTGATGAACGAAGTGCAAGGCTTGGTGAAACCATTCAAGGCCACCCTCACTAACTCCACATCTATCATTGTCTCGCCAACTGCCCCCAACTAATCACGAACCTAAGTGATCCCGGTTAAATCACTGGTCACAGAATCAATCTTGGACATCTTGGTGTTCCTGAGTCGATCCCTCAATACCATCTTCTGGTTCTCGTTCTTACTCTGAAATAGATTCGTTATAGTCAAGTACATCTCATAGGCTTACTTTTTCTCAGATAGATGAGAAATATGATGATCCATCACCGAATCTAAGATCATCCACATTGTCATGGTATCGCTTGCCTTATGCTTGGTCAGCTTTGCAGGATCTGTCGGTGTCATCACCGCAATCTCTGCATGACTCCATAGTCCTTTCTCCCTCAGGAGAAACATGATCTGTGCTTTCCACGAAAGAAAGTTAGAGGCACCCTCCAATCAGTCCTCGTATCTCAACCCGGTTGCTGCCATCTCCAAGATCTTATCTAAAAAACACTGAAAAATGTGCCAAGTCCCTTAGGCACGAAAATCGAGAAAAATTACTGGTTGCTCGGGACCCGCTGCCCTTTGCCAGGACTCTGTTGCCTGCTGCCCGGACCCATGCCCAAGGCTACCCAGGGCTATCTAGTCACTTCTGCAGCTACTCAAGTCCTTCTGGGCGTTGCCTGGCTACTTTTTGGGCTACCCGTTCCCTCTTCTAAGCTACCTGACAACTTTCTAGGCCTACCCGAAATTTATGGGCTCTGTTGCGGCTACTATCTAGCTAGGGGCTTGGCTAGTCGGGCCTCTACTTGTTCTGTCACTATTTTGTGTGGTTGTGGCGATCGGCTGGGTCCTGCCGACGACTGTTGTTGCAGCACCAGTCGTTGCTTCACTAGGCGGTTGCGCCCTTTACCTCCTACGCTTGGCGCTTTCCCAGCCCAATCTGCTCGACCTTTGCTATTGTCAACCTCCACGTGGATCTGCTCCAACTATCGTACGTGGTCAACTCCACACTCCAGCCCCCACCCTTGCTCATGAGTCTATTGTTTTCACCAACGGATCTCTACCACTCAGCCTTCTCCTCGCCCAGCCGATCTGTCGATTGTCCTTCCAACGCTCCACGTCAAGTTGTTACCTTTGCCCGTGTCACTGCCAAGCACACAGTAATTCGTGCGGTTGCAGCAGCAATACGGTTGTTGGTTTGCTACTTCACCCATCCGCCTTCTCCCTTTCCAGCGATTGGTTACTCCACATGAGCCCAAGCCCGATCTACATAAGTCCAAGCCTGATCTACCTCTTGTGCAGCGACCAAACTTCATGCGACATACGATCTACTCACACCTCTGCAGCAGCCCGTGCGGTCGTATGACGTACGACAGATGTTGTATGGCTGCCTCCTTTTAATTTATTTTTTTCTGATTTTTACCCACAGCCTAAGCCTGCATAAAAAAATTCCAACAAACAAAAAAAATTTGTATTGCTGCTAAAATCATGATTTTGTGCAAATCTGCCTTACTCAAAGTCTCAGCTTTGATACCATGTTAATTCATGTAAAACTAGAACCTAACCATTAATTCCAGGCAAAACACATTTACTGAATAATAGCACAATTAGGTTACTTAACCATTAAAATTCAGCGGAAGCAAAATTAGAAACCAAACACATTTGCACAATAAATTTTGGGTAAATAACTCCTAGAAAAAACACGAAGGGAAAACCAAATCTGTGAGATTTATTATTATTATTCTGGGCTCCCATCCTGGGAAAATAGCCCACCTAAACAAATACAAAACAGCAGATATCCAAGCCCTACAAACCTCAAGATCAGTCCTTCGATCTTGTTGGTTGGCTGATATCTCCCTTGTTGCCCCTTTGCTCCTATCCTCGGCCCTGTCCTCCACACTTGAATGAATGTCCTTCTCCATCCAATCAATCAGAGCTCACTCTCTCACTCTATGTGTATCTGTTGTGTGTGTAATCCTCTCACATAGGTTGTCTTTTATAACCTTGAGTTTACCCTAAGTCCAAAACCCTAAATCTCCTAAAGTGATCAACGGCTGAAATCTAATCTCACGTTCACTTTAGATCTAACGGCTATGACTTAATTTAATTACTAATGCCAAATACTTGGGCATTTAATTAAATTAAACTCACTTTATTACAAAAGTACATTCACTTACATAAAGTGAATCTTCGAAGATTCTGAGAGGCATTTAGTCGACTCCCACGTGTTGACACAAAGCCACGTGGAAGTACCTCTCTGATGCTACTAAAAACATCGACATCCATGGAGGACATTATGGATGAGATGTCTTGAAAATGGTGTCGGAAGCACTCTCTCGCGAAGGGCTAAGGATCCGTATCCCTTGTTGATCCATGGTTGGAGGGTCGGTCACAAACTGAAGCAGGGTCCTGAGAATTGCACCCCCGGGCCCCAAGTATGTGTAGGTGTTGGTGATATTGATCTCCTCCCCTCTGAAAAAGAAATGAAGGTCTATCGTCTTCTTCAACCCATTGAACATCATAACCTTGGTTTTACCCAAGTTGACCATTAACTGTCGAAAATCGCAGAAAAAGAGCTAAGGCATCCCACTGTCTATATAGCCCCTCTGAAGATGATGCTAGGAGGACCACATCATCGGCAGAGAGAAGGATGGATATCAAAACCCGGTGGAGGAGGCACCCATCATTGTCCTAGATATGCTCATGAAGAAAGGCCTCCAACTCATCAATGTAAATCCCAAACAAGGTGGGGGGCAGGGGGCAACCCCGTTGAACTGCAATGGTACTCTTTGTTGATATTATGGTAGCTGCGGGAGGTATTTACCTCCACGTGTAAACCTGGCGAGGATAGAATACTCCGGGAAGCAAGAAGAAACCCTAATGAGTTGGCTAATAACCCTAAAAGACTTGTCGGCTCAAGAAGATAATTTATANAAGGACTTAAGGTACTACTTCTTTGCTCTTCATTTGCTAGACTTTACTAAAGTGATTTGACCTAGATAAACTTCTAAAGCCCTAAAATACTAGCACTTTAGAAGTCGTTGTCTAGTTGTTGTTGCTCTTAATATCTTTCAATAATCTAAGGAGGAGGAAAGCGCTAGGGCCTAGAACTGCCTACTCTCTGGTAGCTCATCTCCCTAAAGTTTAGATCCCGAAAGACTTAAAGTGCTAACTCTTCTAAGATCCATCCTTCACTTAGACAAATATAAACATTGTTGTTACTACTTCCAAGTGAAAGCCGCCACCTATTGACTCCAGTACCCCATAAAGGCACTTGTCCACTTGCTTTAGTGAATGATTGATCAAACAAACACTCAAACTCTCTTCCTTGAAACTCTTGCTAACTTCTACTAACTCTAAACTAGGCTAATTCACTAATTAACTTCTTGTTGTTGCAAATCACTGCTACAACCATACTAATCTATACTAATTTGTTGCATACACCTACATAACTCACATCTAACTCACTCAGAAATTGCTTGTGATAATTTCCAAACAATCTACTTGATATAATGTTAAGTTTCTATGATACTTTCTTGCAATTTTGAGCACTAATACTTGTTGTTACAAAAGATTGCTACAGGCATCTAACTGCAGCAAATTCTCTGCAAAACTGACATTTAATACTAACTAGACACTGCAGAAAATGCTTGTGACAATTGATTATCATTTTGCCCAGTTAAAGCTATTTTCTCATTGTCTTTTCAAGCAATTCTAAGGCATATTTCTTGCAGTTGTTATAAAACACTTATTGTTGTTGTAAACTTTCATACCGCTGCAATTTTATATTAGCTAGCTTATATTTCAAAGGTTCATGGTCTTATGAAGCACTAACATCATTTTGTACTTGAAAGCTGCCATATTTTTGCTTTGTTGTCATGTTCTAGGCAAGTACACTTCATCTTTAATTTTGCTTCATCTCTTAAAGACACAACGAACCTTTTGCTTGAGTGACCAGTGAGAGGGGCGTATTCTTGCATTCTTGCTTTAGTTTTATCAGCCTTTTATGTCACTAGGGACGTCTCCCTTGGGGTAATATTGATATACTCCTAAACAGAAAGGGGTTTCCTATTAAGGTGACAGTGATAGGTCACCCCCTTGTTACACCAATCTTGCCTCACTTGCCTTGGGCTTTGCGCAAGAACAGATTGTGCGATAACAGTGTGTTAGGTTTGTTGCGCCACCGTGGGCTTACCTCTCCAATCTCCTACTACCGCTGTGTTGATATTATGGTAGCTGCGGGAGGTATTTACCTCCACGTGTAAACCTGACAAGGATAAAATACTCCAGGAAGCAAGAAGAAACCCTAATGAGTTGGCTAATAACCCTACAAGACTTGTCGGCTCAAGGAGATAATTTATATTAGGTTATTAGCCTCCAAGAGAAGAAGTCGGCCAGAAATAATAATATATACTGAACAGACAAATACCCAGAATGAGAAGTCGGCCCAGGCAATTAGCCAGAATTAGTATAAATACAGGAGGCCAGTTCTCATTCTGGCAGGCAGTCTCAGAATTGCAGAGCAGCAACTTGTGCGCACTGCAGTGCCCAGTCTTGTGCGCAGGTTTGAGGAGAGCTGCCATTGCAGCTGCTACAACTAGCAGATCACGTTTGGCTTGGACTATCTCTTGGTTAGGGTTTGGACTATCTGATCAGCTTTTGTTGGTGCACTATCCTTGGGGAAAGGTGTGCTACCCTTTGTTTGACTATCTAGCCTAGGGTTTGCTTTCGGAGTGATTCTCTATCAAGGTTAAGGTGCTCGGAGGGTGGCTTCGGCCTATGGTTGGGTGACAATAGAGATATTGTCAATGGTAAAACGAGCACATTTATTATATTCTAACAGGTTATGGGCCCACACCTCCTTCATTCAGTCTAACCGCTGGAAGGAAACATAGCCAAAAGGATATTAAGCTCGTTGAAGAACTGCCGCTAGGGTTTCTAGCAGGAGCAGTCACCAAAGCACTACCGCTAGGGTTACTAGCAGGTGCAGTTGCAGAAACCCTAATC
>SNQJ01S0047505.1:45515-61022 GCA_010110895.2 Picea sitchensis | reverse complement strand
GAGTTGGCTAATAACCCTAGAAGACTTGTCAGCTCAAGAAGATAATTTATATTAGGTTATTAGCCTCCAAGAGAAGAAGTCGGCCAGAAATAATAATATATATTGAACAGACAAATACCCAGAATGAGAAGTCGACCTAGGCAGTTAGCCAGAATTAGTATAAATACAGGAGGCCAGTTCTCATTCTGGCAGGCAGTCTCAAAATTGCAGAGCAGCAACTTGTGTGCACTACAGTGCCCAGTCTTGTGTGCAGGTTTGAGGAGAGCTGCCATTGCAGCTGCTGCAGCTAGCAGATCACGTTTGGCTTGGACTATCTCTTGGTTAGGGTTTGGACTATCTGATCAGCTATTGTTGGTGCGCTATCCTTGGGGAAAGGTGCGCTACCCTTTGTTTGGCTATCTAGCCTAGGGTTTGCTTCCGGAGTGATTCTCTATCAAGGTTAAGGTGCTCGAAGGGTGGCTTCGTCCTATGGTTGGGTGACAATAGAGATATTGTCAATATGGTAAAACGAGCACATCCATTATATTCTAACACTCTTAATGAAATTGGACATCCCGTGAACTGTGCAGAGATGACCAAGGACCAACTCATATAGGCACATGTTGGCAATCAGTAGGGTTAGGGGAATGTCGATGTCTCTAAGCCTCTAGAATAGGGCTTCTTGCAGGATAGATTCAAAATCTTTCCGAAAATCTACAAAGTAGCAGTAGACTTTCGAAGAACGATGTCGTGCCTCCTCAATGATGGCCCAGAGATTAAAGATGTGATCAATGGTCTAAAGAGTGGCTCGAAATCCTGCTTATTCCCTAGCTCTGAGGGGTCTCTACTCAACCTCACTAGACAGCTTCATATGGAGAACCGTAGCATAGAGCTTCGAGAACATGTGGCCCACCATGATCAACCTATAGTTGTTGGGATCTAAACTAGGGCCCAATTTATGTATTGGGTGAATGATGTGATGTGACCATGTCGATGGAAAACCTGTACAGACCACATGGTTGAAGAGATCAGCCAAGTGAAAAACCAAAGCTCGAAGACTATGCTTAAAGAACTCTACCTAGAAACCCTCCTTGTCTGTTGCTTTGTTGTTGTTATCACCCAAACGGCCTCTCTGATGTCACTACCTGAGAATAGGAAGCATGAAGAGAGCAGAGAGGTAACCTGAATCTGGGGCTGCCCAAGAATATCATAGAGAGTGGATATGTCAGAGAACACAGACTTGGGGTTAAGGTCGGATGGAAGGGGAGAGTGACAAGGGAGGATGGTGCACCAGAAGTGTTTGGGGGAGTAAGGGAAGTACATAAGTTTCGTCTCCTTTGAGAAACAAAGAGACGTTTCTTGCAGTGGAGGAGACGACGATATGAAGCTCTAAGGCTAGGATAGGAGGGGTGAACATAAGTAAATGCATGACGAAGTTGGCGATGGAGAGCCTTGCATTTCTTGTCATACCATCGATTCATAGGGAAAGAGTTTTTTTGGGGGGGAGTTGGAAGTGGGTTGGGTGGAGTGAGGATAGGATTTGAGGGTTGCTTCCTAAATGATGGATGAGAGGCAGGTGTACTTGGTAGATGCAGAATCAAATAAAGAGAATTGGGTCTTAGAGGGGAGCATCTGGAGGAGGTGGGTAGAGAAGTTGTCCAAGTCCCCTTCATCAAATCGAAAGATTGTGTGGGGCAGGCCTTAGGGATGTTGGAAGGGGGGTGTCAACCCAAAGAGAGAAAGAAACAAGAGCATGGTATGTGATGAGGGTGGGGGAAACAAAGAAGTAACGAATAAAGGGGAGTCAATTATGGCTAGAGAGGACATAATCAACGTCACTCGCACCTTCGTCAACAACATGAAAAAGTGAGAGTCTAGGAAACATGAGAGCCCCTTCAAAATCAACAACTCCTGAGACTCCCCTGGCTACAAAAGGTGATGACCATAGGTTGTGAAAGACCCCAATGCATCGTCGGACATCCGGTGAAGCCCCACCAACATTGGATCTATCTCCTTGATGCAAAACACGCCCTATCACTGGTCATGGAGAGAAATCTAGAGGGCTCTGGTGTGGGAGTTGAAGTCACTTAGAAGAATAACCTCCCCAACTGTTGAGTATTGGGTGATGTTGCATACAAATCTATAAAGGGGTCCCCATCAAGCCCATTATGAATAGCATAAGCTAAAGCAGCTAGGGGGAAAGTAACTGACTACAATGTAGATGTCCTTAGGGAGAGGGGAAACACCCCTAACCCGAACCCACATAAACCTAGCAAATTCATCCACGGCCACCAAAGATATCATGTTCCAAAGGGAGCCCCTAGCGAAACAAGCAACTCCACCTGACCCTCTGATACCACTTGAGCTCCTCCTCTCCTGTCAGTGGGCTGAGAATTGATGGTATTCAGTGATGTCCAGGAGAGGTTGAACATGGCTCTCATGTGTCTTGATGATGAATAGGATGTCCAACGAACTAAGAGCACCGTACATTGGACCCGGTGATGACTAAAAGGACCCATTGCCATTCCAACAACTAATGGAAATGCATGCGCCCTGTTGCCTCTACCAAAGGGCCCGTCATTTGGAAGCCCCGAATTGGGGTTCCCATCGAGGTGGAAAAGAGTCCTGAAAGACTACTCTAAGGTTCCTGATGACTGCCCATTTCCCTGCCAAGTGTGTTGTTGTAACCAGCTCTCTGGAGTGTTTGAGCTCCACAACCTATTTTTGGTGAGATCTTCATCAAAGAAGCTCTGTCAAGGAAGAGAGAACAACTTTCGCTTAGCTCTAAGGGCTCAAAGTCGATCAGCAGTGGACTTGAACCAGAGAAAGAGACTGGAGTCGAACCCAAGCCAAGCTCAATCAAGGGTCACATCAGGGAGATTGAGATTCCCTAGAAATAAGGTCCCAACCACCATGGTGTCCAAGGATGGAAGAGGTAGAGGGAGCCCTCTCACTTTGAGGTTCAATTCTCATGCTTGTCTAGTACATTCCTCCACGAGTTTAGCCTGTACCACCTCCTCAACTGCTACCAAAGGGTGGGGGGAAGAGGGCTTCTCTCTTCCTCTAACTACTTGTGCCCATGAGTTGATATGTGTTTTTGTTTCATGTTTAAAGGAAGCATGTTGAGTCCTTGGAATGGTGTTTTTGGTTTCCCTACCATTCCAAGGAATTTGAAGCAATGTGATGCATGTATCCTTGGTAAACATAGCAAGTATCATTTTCATGATTCCACTTTGAGAGTATGTAAAAAGCTAGAGTTGATACACTCTGACTTGGGTGGCCCCATGCCTGTTGCATTTGCTATTGGTAATAAATATATCATGACTTTTATTGATGATTACATCAAATGTGTTGAGTTTATATGTTGAAACAAAAACCTCAAGCATTTGAAACATTTAAAAAATTTCATTTATGGATTGAAAATGAAGCCCAATCTTGTATTGGAATTTGGCACTCTTTGTACTAATAATGGAGGGGAATATACTTCTAATGAGTTTGAAAGCTAGCTTCGCCAACATGGGATCAAGCATCAAACCAATGTTCCATACAATCCTCAGTAGAATGGTGTAGCAGAAAGAATGAACAGGACACTCTTGAATATGGTATTGTTAACCACTGGATTTTCACCCTTGAAAATCCCGAGGGTTAAGAGCTAGCATACACTATTTGGGCTGGCATTCAGAGATTTTCCCAGAGTTGTTGCACTTGTGTGAGTCAAAAGTTGGCTCCCATCAGAGACAGGTACAGGACTAGTATGTGGTTGTTTTTGCTTCAAAGATAGAGTTAGCATAGTTTCCCATGGATTTGAGAGAGATTTCTATATTTATTAGGTGACCCTACTTTTTAGGAGATAGTGACCGAAGACTCATTTGACAGTTTTTAGAATACAGTATTGATCCTTGCATGATTCTGAGCCCGATGACACTTTTTCTGGGGATCATGCAGGTACTTTCTATTTTTAGCAGGATGAGCTCCAGGCTTCAAATCGGGATTCTGAGCTTATAGTATTGATCCTTGTGACATTCTGAGTCCAGTAATCCCTTTTCAAGTGAGATGCAAGGACTTACTATTTTTAGCAGGTGGAGCATTGGGGCTCGCATGTCGATTATGATCACATCTTTGGAACTTCATGGAAAATCAAATCCAATGAATGTGATATCATTGACATGTGGCGAGATGTCTATCTTTAACAGTGTCTATTTTTAGACATATGACACATGGCGGTGTTCTCCTAGTCATCCTGGACATTTTTTACAATTTCCTATTTTTTAGAAGTCGAACCCTATTTTTAGCAGTTTCTATTTATAGCAGGGGTGGTTGGCTCCAAAGGTGACAAGTGGCAGGGTCAAATTCCAACAAGTGGCGGTGATACAATGTGACATGTGGCATCTACTTGGCATCATTTAATGAGGTAGCACACTTTCCAAGGATAAAAGCATTAAGTGAAGAATTAATTAATTAAAGAGGACGTGTGGATGAGGTGGCAATCTCATGGACGTGATTGAGCTAATTAAGGCTTAGTCACCATTAATTTCCCTTCACCCACCATAAATACCACTTTTTGTGCATTAAAAGTCCATTAAAAGTTATATTATTCATTAATGTGTATTAAATCCCAATTAAATATGGCGCATGCATTCCTATTTTGACGAGGCGCGTATCCTTTATTCATGTCCCTTCTCTCTAATCCTATACATATTACTTTCCCCGTTCTCCTTTATTTTCCACGTATACTTATGTTTTCCCTTATCCATTCATGCGCCTGCCTTTATTAAAGCGTTTGTGTTATTCCCCCTTTTCCACTTAAATACCTTACTCATCCATTGTTCTTTTATATGTGCTTTTATCCTAACTCCACTTCCCTTCATACGTACCCACTCACTTGTCCCACCTATGCATGTCACCTTTATGAATTAAAGTGTGTCCCCCCTTATTCTCCCATGTAAACTGCGTACCTTCTTTTAAAACACACCCATTTTTTTTTTAAAAGTGCATGTCTTAAATATAACATATGCTCACTCCTTTTTTTTAAAATGCATGTCGTATGCTTATTCCTCCCTTGGGCCCATACACCAACTCCCTCACTTCATCATCTCCTCTACTTGTGCGTGTGCTCCCCACTCCACTCGTACTCTCCCATGTGTTATTTTCCCTATCCACCTCATCCTCCCTCACACACACATGCGCCTTAGTCTCTATAATGAGTGTGCATTATCCTTTCTAGCATGCGCATTAAATCTTCCGTGCACTAGCCACCTCATCCCCCCACTCGCCATTACTCCACTTCCTTTTTCTCATACACCACTTAACTCTTCCATATCTCCTAAACTCTAGCGCATGCCTCCATATCATATCCCTCTTAACTCCCTTATGCTCATACTCACTTGTCCATGCGCATCACACCTCCTTTTTCCCATACACGTGTTCCCCTTTCTCTTGTGTTCACTCCACTTAATCCTCATGCGCATGCTTGTTCACTCCCACACGTCTCTTCATGCGATTTGTTTGACTTAGGTTACACTCACGCCCTCTATTATTGCTCTTGGAGATATGCACTCCCATTATCTTTATATTCGAGGCGTGGTCACATATTTCGGGGTTGGATTTTTGCAGCAGCAACATATTCTTATTCTTTTCTCTCCTCACTCATTCTCTAGTCTAGCTACTCTCTATTTGAGCAAGGATAGTCATTGAACCGGTTGTGGACTTGTCTATTGTGGCACAATCAACCCTTTGGCAAGCCTATAATAAAGAAGTGTTGTGTTTTTGACAAACATTCCTTCTTGTTGGTATCTTGTCTTATTCTTAAAATTAGATTAGTAGTTCTTACCATTTATTATGATATTAAGCTATCTTTTAAGTGGTTTTTTTTCTTGCTTCTTCTATCTTTCTTGTGCTAACACTGCAGGATCCCTCTAAGCAACATAAAATCATCTTTTCATAATGATTTGGTAGTGTGTTTACACGCTATACAAAGCAATTTTGCTGCCTGGGGCTTTTCTCCGTGAATCAGCACCTTCTTCATCGCTGTTTTTTTGTTATATCAGCTCATCTTGGAGGGTGAAAAGTGTGCTAAGAGGTACATTCAATGCAATTTTTCAAGAATGTGAAGTTGATGTTTTGGGCTGATGCAGTTCTATGTGCAGTCTATGTAAGAAACAGAAATCCATCTCATGCTCTTGAGAACAAGACTCCTTATGAAATGTCGTATAACCACATTCCTTCGATGAGGCATCTCAGGGTCTTTGGCTCCACCTATTATGCCTTAATTCCTAAGAAACAAAGAAACAAACTAGGTGCAAGTAGTCGAAAGTGCATCTTCTTGGGGTACTCAAATACCGCCAAGTCATATCGTCTTTAAAATGAGGTAAATAAAAAGTTCATTCTTTCCAAAGATGTGATTTTTCTTGGATCCAGTAAGAATGACGAGACTATTGAGAAGCAGCTTGATCATCTAGATAGATTCACCCATGTAAAGACATATCATGAGTTGGATAATGAGATTCTACATCTTGAAAGGGGGATCCCTATCTTGGATCAATCTCTGGAATCTCCATTTGAAGTGCCATCTCCCCCTCATGTAGAAGATCCAACCACTTTATCAGAACAGAAAGTTCAATTGAATGATGTGATTGAGAGGATTGAAAGGTTGAACCTTGATGGGAATGTAGCACCATCTTAATCAATGGAACAACCTGGACCATCACAGAAATGTTCAAAGTGGCTCCTAAAGACACTTAAAAGTGTTCATCCTAATGAGGTTGGAAAGACAGGGACTAGAAGTTCTATAAAACAAGACGATGGAAGTGATGTAGATTATTCAAATTCAAGTGATGTCAATGATATGGATGTTTCATATGATTGTGAATTGAATATATCTACTAACTTTGAACCAACTTCCTTTGAAGAAGTTGCCTCTCATGATGAGTGGAAAGAAGCTATGTAGAAGGAGTATGATGCTAAGAATGGCGCATGGAAGTTGGTGGATCCTCCATTTGGAACCAAACCAATTGGCTGCAAGTGGATCTACAAAAACAAGTACAAATTAAATGGCTCATCTGACAAGCATAAGGCAAGGCTTGTGGCGAAAGGATTTGAATTTTGCATCGAAAGAAGGCATAGTCTATGAGGAGACATTTTCCCCCACAACAAAATGAGCTACCATTTGTGCTTTGTTAGCTTTGGCAACACAGAATAGATGGAAGATTCATTACATGGATGTGAAGACAACCTTCTTAAATGGAGATTTCAAAGAGAATGTCTACATGTCTCAACAAGAAGGATTTGTTGTGAAGGGTCAAGAATATAAGGTAAGTAAGCTCATCAAGTCTTTGCATAGACTTGATGAAGCATATATTGCATTCATAAAGAAAGAATTGAAGAAGGGTTTTGAGATGACAAACATGGGCATCTTCACTACTACTTGGGTATTGAAGTAACTCAAAATCCAAGGTATACATTCATTTCCCAAAAGAAGTACATTGGAGAGTTGTTGAAAAAATTTGGCATAATTGATTATAACCCTCTCTCTACTCCGATGGAGCTAAATTTGAAGCTAACATCAATAGAAGGGAATGAATTTAAGGATGCAACTAAATATAGACAGCTTGTGGGCAGTCTCATCCAGGTAGCAGCGTCGGATTTTTGTAGCAGGGTCTAGTCTACCTTGTACCTTCGAACCCTCATCCTCTCGCCCCTGCTCCCGATCTCCCATATTCATCGAACCCTCGAGCCCTCGAACCGACTCGAGCCATCTCGAGCCCTCGAACCTGCTCAAGCTCCCTCCCTCGCTCGCGTCCTTCCCTGATTGAGCTCCATGCTCGCGTCTCTCCCTACGCGCGTTCGCCTCGTCCATCTCACGATCCCTGTCTCTTGTCTGTTGTCCCTTGTCCACCCGCATCCCCCTTGTACCTCTGAACCCTCGTACTCCCGATCTCCCATTTTCGTCAAACCCTCGGACCTGCTCGAGCCATCTTTCAATTTCCCGAGCAGCCATCATCTAGGTGCCCAGCTAGCCTGCAACGATGAGCTAAAGATCTATAGATTGACAAGAAGATTGAGTTTTTAATTCCGTACCTGCAGTTTGACTCACCAGGCTTTGAGCCATGGAGGATTCTCCTCCTGCAGAAACCAGTGAATTCAGCAACAAGGAACAATTTCAATATCTTAAGATCTGCAATAATAACCAGGGATCTATCTACAGCCCCACCGATATAGCTATAGAGTCGGATTTCTCGTTCTGGAGTCTGGACATCCCAGGTAAAACAATTGTTGCGACAAATGAAATCTCTTAACACCGAAAACAATAAGCTCCATTCAGAGATACACTCTCTCTGCTAGAGTTTTGGAGGTGCAAGGGGATAATTTATCCCTTAAGAAGATAATACATGAAAACAAAGAGCAGGAATCCCTCCACCCCCAGAACGATGTGCTACACGCAGAAATACTAGATCTTAAAAGCAAACAAGAGAAAATCAGATCCCAACAGGCCACCTTTAAACAAGAAACTAAAACACGCATTAATTCATGGGCACAGGTGCTCCGTGGGAAAGATAGAGCCCCCCCCCTCTTGCAACAGTCGAGGAGGTGGTGTAGGCTAAACTCGTGGAGGAGCGCACCAGAAGGGAAAGGGAATTGAACCTCAAAGTAAGGGGTCTCCCCTTGCCTCACCCATCTCTGAACACTATGGAAGTGGGGACCTTATTCCTCCGGGACACCCTTGACATTTCCGATGTGACACTGGACAAAGCCTGGCTTGGTTACAAACCTACTCTCTTCCTCCGGTTTAGGACGGCGACTCATCGGCTTTGTGTTCTTAAAGCTAGGCGGAAGTTGTTTTCTCTCCCCGACAGGATCTTTCTGGATGAAGATCTCACCAGAGCACAGTTTGTGAAGCTTAAACACTCCAGAGAACAGGTTATGGTGACACAACAAGCAGGGAAATGGGCAGTCATTAGGAACCTCAAGGCAGTCATTCGAGACTCCTTCCCACCTGGGTGGGAACTATTGAAATATTGTAACTGCGAAGAATATTCTAATTAAAATTGAGTTATTATTATATAGATCAAATCCCCTTTTGTGGATTGATCATGTTGGGTCTTGTATAGGACCAAATCCCCTTTTGTGGATTGGTCAAACCCTAGTTATATGATGGTGATTGTAAAGTCGACCCCTAGGGCTAATTAAAGTGGTTTTAGCCACTAAGTGAAGAAGTCGGCCCAGCTTGGTGAAGAGACACAACACTAGCGCCTGCCAGCTAGTATAAATAAGAGAGGATAACACTTCATTCTCTTAGTCACTGAAGCCACTCATCTAGTGCACAAGTTTTGAAGGAAGTTGTAGTTAGAAGGAGAAGAGAGAGATGCATGCTTACTGTGGGATTATCTTTAGTGTTTTGGTCTTTCTCTTGGCATTGTATTGGCAATATATATTAAGGAAGTTTTTGTTGGGTTTTCTCCCCGTGAGGGTTTCCCAGGATAAAATGTTGTGTACCTTGTGATTGTGTTTCTCTCAATGATCCTGCTTATGCTATTATTGTCTAGTAAATTGAAAAGAACTTAATAGCAGCTCTAAATTTAACATGGTATCAGAGCTACATTGAGTAGAGCATCCTTCACTGGGTAAACAAAAACGTCACTGTTGTTGCACAAGAAAATTAGGGCTTTTTATTGGAAGGGAATTTTTTCCTAAAAACCATCTAAGGAAGTGCGCCCTAGCCTAGCGAACTCATTGGCAGCTTGAGCGCACCTTTTAGATGGCCAGAGCCTCCGAAAAGTGAAACCCTAGTTTTTACTGGTACTAGAAAACCAAAACAAGTACCAGTCCAGTTTTTTCGCAGATCAAGTTTTAAGCGGTAAAACTTGGAATTTCATAAAACAAACAGCTCCAACCTATTCACCTCAACCCAACGCATCTAATCCCTGGATCAGTATTTAAAAATTTGAAGTTTGAAAAATTAGGGTTTCCTCATAAAACCCTAAGTTGCAGCTGCAGTTGCAGTATCAGTACCAGTTGCAGTTGATAGATTTAGGGAAAAATAGAGAAAACTGTAATATCTTTTTAATTTTGTTCACTAATATAAATGTAGATCAGCACATTAAAACAAAGACTTAAGCAGATTTGAACATAGACAGTAAGATCTGAATATATAGAAATAAATTATGAACATAAACCAAAGATTTTTGAGTGTGGAAAAATAAACCTTAACTTACCTCTAGCCAATGAAGAATGTACCTGTCACATGTGGATGTTGTCCTCTTTAATATGCTCAAAAAATCAGCTTAAAGTTCATGGATCAAAACTCTAGGGTTTTGATCTCTATCATGAAGATAGGTAGACAATTTTTCCAAGGAGAGGACCACAAGCAAGGCTGGTGTAAACACTTAACAATTGTCCAAAACTGAGACTGTAATATTCTACAACAATCAAAACCTTCAAGCTAGAGAAGGTACCTGCAACTGGGACAGCAAGTAGAAAAACCCTTCAAGAGGAAGGCACCTGCAAACAGGGACAGCAAAGAGAAGTCTAGCAACCAAGGAGAAGGAAGAGCAGTAGCACCCAGTCACATTTGCAGCAAGGAGAGGAGAGGCCATCGTAGCCTCAACACACTCAGCGGCAGCTAAAAGAAGGGTCGCGGCACCTTTACACAGTCAAGGGATAGTCCGCAGCTCCTTACACAGTCAAGGGAAGTCCACAACAGCCAAGAGAGAGACCACAGTAAGCATAGACAGTTTAGGAGAGATCCAACACCTCTAAACCAGCAAGCAAAATCAATCCTGAAGCTCCCAGCAAACAAGTGTCCAAACAAATACCTCWGATCTGAAAGTAGAAGACCACAAGGATAGTCRTACCATAAACAAGAAAGACAATCTGAGGTAGTCGGAGCAAGTTTAGATTAGGAAGTGTGAGAAGAGAGAGTGTGTGTGTAAAAATAAGAGAGGGAGGGTTCCTTATATAGTTATGAAGAAGGGTTAGGGCTAAAATAAAATAATTAATAAATGGCATTTTAAATAATAAAATTAGTAATTAAAAGTCAAATAAGTCAAAGTGACTTATAGAAACCCAACACAACATTAATCAAGAAGGGAAACAAGATCAAACAAAGGGGGAACCATAGGACAAAGTCAAGGGGGTCCTCAATGGCAAAACATGTCCACATAAGTCTCATAATGACTTATAAACTTTTATCATCACTGCATAAGAGGGTACATCAACAATGTGGTCATGTCCATCTTCTTAGCTACTCCTCGGTCTCATGGACCATCCCGGGAGAGAGGAAGAGGATCACACATCATCACATCTTGGTACTTAACCAAGATCTACCTGGTCTAACACCAGGTTGCCCAAAACACATCTGGGGCCCTAGAACACATCTAGAGTCTTATCCACCAAGGTACAAGACCAAGGATCAACCCAAGCGTTAAGCAAGGGTTCCCTAGAACACATTCAGAGGCCCTAAAATACATCTAGGGACTTACATCAACCACTAAGGAACACATACAAGGATCAATCCAAGCATCGGGCAAGGATTCTCTGGAACACATCCATGGGCCCTAGAACACATCTAGAGCCCTAGAACACATCTAGGGTCTTATCCACCAAGGTACAAGACCAAGGATCAACCCAAGCATTAAGCAAGGGTTCCCTAGAACACATCTAGGGACTTACATCAACCACTAAGGAACACATCCAAGGATCAATCCAAGCACCAGGCAAGGATTCCCTGGAACACATCCATGGGCCCTAGAACACATCTAGGGACTTATTGCTTGGTCCTAGACCAAGAACCCCAATCATATACTGGGGGCCCTCACTAGGGTCTTTTGCCATGGCTCTCACTGCTTGGTCCCAAACCAAGAAACCCCGGGAGTGCACTGGGGGCCCTAGTCCTCAGCTAGAGTCTTATGCCATCCTCCCGAAGAATGGCTCTTGCAGCTGCACTAATTTCAACACTCCCTCTCAGCAAGAGAGGCATTCTCAACAACACCAAGCTTGTCTCGAAAGTACACAAACTTTGTCAAGGACAGAGGCTTGGTCAAAATATATGCGGTTTGCTCTGCCAGAGCTCACAGGGGTTTATCATCTCGTGAGCTAATGCTTGAACAACTTGACCAATGATTTTGTAAAGTCCGCTCTCTCGAGTCGATATTCATAGCAGAGCTCAAATTCCCATTTGAGGGCCACATGAGAGCCTTGCCTTTGGAGAAAGCTACTAAGTATCCTTTGCTTTCTAACACTGCCACTAAAATGAGATTTTTCTTTAATCCAGGAACATAAAGAATTTCATCAATATGAAATACATTACCTGTTTGAAGTTGAAATGATGTTGATCCAAACCCTTTGATGTCATAGGTGCCATCATCACCCATTTCTACCTTTACATTGAACTTCTTATCCCGATAGTTTACAAGATTTTGTTTGAAGCCTATCGTGTGTTTGGAGGCTCCGTTGTCCACTAACAAAACATCTTCTGACTCGGTTAAGGTGCCAGAGAGGGCTGAGATGAGATAATATTCTCGGTGTTGTTCTTGTTCTTTGGTGGCAGCCCTGGTTCTTCTTCTTTGAGGTTCCTTTTGAGGCTCTTCTTCTTCAGTTGCAACTAAGGCATGGAACCTACCTTTCCTCTTTGTTGTGAGGGAGGGTTCCTGCAATCTTTTGCATAATGTCCTAGCCTTTTACAGTTAAAGCATCTTACTTTAAATAAATCAGAATGAAAATGAGATAGCTTACCTTATGGTTTCTTACCTTTGTCTTTGTGCCGAGGAAACTTCTTCCATCTCTTGGCTTTAACTGAAAGGGCATGATCTCTTACAATTGAGTGCTCATTTCTTCTTTTGAGTCTTCCCTCTTCTTCCAAGCAATCATGCCATAATCTCTCGAAGTTAGGTCGAATTTCTCTTTTGTTGACCGAAGAGAGAAAGGTTTCCCATGAGTCAGGGGAGAAAGGTTTCCCATGAGTCAGAGAGTCCATCAACTGCAGTTTGTACAAGGTTATCATCATCCACTGCAACTCCAATTGTTGTAAGTTGATCTTTGGTTTGAGCAATCTTTGAAAAGAAAACAAAGATGGTTTCGTCCTTTCCCATCTTTAATGTACGTAGTTGTTTATTTAATATCCTCTTCTGAGTTGGAGCCTTCTTTTCATAAAGATTTGCTAAGGTGTCAAAGCATTCTTTGGTTGTCCTTAGATGACCAATGAAGGGCATCATGTTGTACTTAACTGAATAAAAAATTATTCTTTTAGCTTTGACCTGTTTCTTCTTATATGTTGCCCTGCCTGCATTTGTAGTGGGTTCTTCAATCACCCTGGTAACCAGCTCTTCCAAATCACCTTCTTCTAGTATGTTGAATACCCTAGACTTCCAAGCATTGAAGATGGAGGCCCCTTCAAGCCCATCTTCTACTTTGATTGAAGATGAGGCCATGCTGATTTTTTGATCAGATTGCGAAATGGATTTACTATTGATCTACAAAACAAACCCTAAGAGATGGATCTACGCAGGCTTAAGTCTGCAACTCTTTAACTCTTTTCACGCCCTAAGCTCTGATACCATGTTAGATTTAGGGGAAAATAGAGAAAACTGTAATATCTTTTTAATTTTGTTCACTAATATAAATGTAGATCAGCACATTAAAACAAAGGCTTAAGCAGATTTGAACATAGACAGTAAGATCTAAATATATAGAAATAAATTCTGAACATAAACCAAAGATTTTTGAATGCAGAAAAATAAACCTGAACTTACATCTAGCCAATGAAGAATGCACCTGTCACATGTGGATGTTGTCCTCTTTAATATGCTCAGAAAATCAGCTTAAAGTTCATGGATCAAAACTCTAGGGTTTTGATCTCTATCGTGAAGATAGGTAGACAGTTTTGCCAAGGAGAGGACCACAAGCAAGGCTGGTGTAAACACTTAACAACTGTCCAAAAACTGAGACTGTAATACTCTATAGCAATCAAAACCTTCAAGCTAGAGAAGGTACCAGCAAGAGGAACAGAGAGTAGAAAAACCCTTCAAGAGGAAGGCACCAGCAAACAGGGACAGCAAAGAAGAAAAGCACCCACAAGTAGGGACAGCAAGGAGAAGTCCAGCAACCAAGAAGAAGGAGGAGCAGTAGCACCCTTTGACATTTGTAGCAAGGGGAGGAGAGGCCATTGTAGCCTCAACACATTCAGCAACAGCTAAAAGAAGGGTCGTGGCACCTTTACACAGTCAAGGGATAGTTCGCGGCTCCTTTACATAGTCAAGGGAAGTCCACGGCAGCCAAGGGAGAGACCACGGTAAGCATAGACAGTTTAGGAGAGGTCCAGCACCTCTAAACCAGCAAGCAAAATCAATCCTAAATCTCCCAGCCAACAAGTGTCCAAACAAATACCTCAGATCTGAAAGTAGAAGACCACAAGGATAGCCATACCATAAACAAGAAAGACAATCTAAGGTAGCCACAGCATGTTCAGATTAGGAAGTGTGAGAAGAGTGAGTGTGTGTGTAAAAATAAGAGAGGGAGGGTTCCTTATATGGTTATGAAGAAGGGTTAGGGCTAAAATAAAATAATTAATAAATGACATTTTAATTAATAAAATTATTAATTAAATGTCAAATAAGTCAAAGTGACTTATAGAAACCCAACATAACATTAAGCAAGAAGGGAAACAAGATCAAACAAAGGGGGAACCATAAGACAAAGTCAAGGGGGTCCTCAATGGAAAAACATGTCCACATAAGTCTCATAATGACTTATAAACTTTTATCATCACTGCATAAGAGGGTACATCAACAATGTGGTCATGTCCATCTTCTTAGCTACTCCTAGGTCTCATGGACCATCCCGGGAGAGAGGAAGAGGATCACACATCATCACATCTTTTTACTTAACCAAGATCTACCTGGTCCAAGACCAGGTTGCCCCAGAACATATCTGGGGGCCCTAGAACACATCTAGGGTCTTATCCACCAAGGTACAAGACCAAGGATCAACCCAAGCGTTAAGCAAGGGTTCCCTAGAACACATCCATGGGTCTTAGAACACATCTAGGGACTTACATCAACCACCAAGGAACACATCCAAGGATCAATCTAAGCATCAGGCAAAGATTCCCTGGAACACATCCAGGGGCCCTAAAACACATCTAGGGACTTACTACTTGGTCCTAGACCAAGAACCCCAGTCATATGCTGGGGGCCCTCACTAGGGTCTTTTGCCATGGCTCTCACTGCTTGGTCTCAAACCAACAAACCCCAGGAGTGCACTAGGGGCCCTAGTCCTCAACTAGGGTCTTATGCCATCCTCCCGTGTTACACATTATTTTTGTCATCCCTATGACCATTAATGATGTAAACCTATTTGCTGCCTTCAGAAGGGTCAGTGGCCTGAGTTCCTGAAGAAAGAAGAGAGAAGAACTTTTCCTGAGAAAAGAAGTTGCATTCTCCTGTGCAAAAACATTATTAAAAGGGAAGTTCGCAGGTTGCCTATGTATTAGGGTGCGAGAATGCCTGATTCTCGCAGGCTGCATCATAGCTAGGG
>SNQJ01S0047505.1:18542-29140 GCA_010110895.2 Picea sitchensis | reverse complement strand
CTCTTTTATGATTGTTAAACATTAAATATGCAACATGCACATGTAATAACCCACATGCACCTGCAATAACCAACATGCAACCACAATAACCGAAGAACACCTCAAACACACAGCTAAAACGCATCCAGAAACCCCCAGAGTATCAGATCTGCACGCCAGGGCATTAGAACCGTAGCAAATATCTTGATCAGTCGGATCAGGGATATTTCATTTACCCAAATATCTTGTGTGCAATGTGTTTGGTTTCCATTTCATTTGCTTCCACTATATTTCATTAAGTAACTCAGTCGTGCAATTATTAAATAAAGTGTTTTTATTTTGAGCTAAGTGTCGGGTGTTGGGTTAAGAAAATTAACACATTTGTCATAGACACAGTCATTATGCATCATATTGTCCAAATAAGAAGAAGGGTAAAGGGAAGTAGCAGCAAAAGCAGGTAGCAACCTCTGCAGAAGCTTAAATGAACAAGTTTGCTACCAAGTTCGAGAAGGATTTCTCAATGGTATCTTTCCTTTCTACAAACAGGGTTCCTAGGAATGCATGGTATGTGGACAGTGGGGCATCGCATCATATGAGATCAGCCCGATAGTTATCGTATAGTCTAACGAAGCAAGACTCGAGAGTAAAGGTTGAGCTTGGTGATGTCAAATGATGCCAAGTACCCAGTAGCAGGAGTTGGTGCTATTCCCTTCCAACTCAAGTCAGGAAACTCTTTAGATTTTGACAATGTCTTGTTTGTTCCAAGTCTCAGAAAGAACTTGCTTTCAGTTTCGATCATGGAGGATAAGAGCTATGTAGTTGAGTTCAAGAATTAGCAAGTCCTCATCAAGCAGAAGAAATCTAGCCCAGATACAACATAGGGGCTTAAAAATATAATATTTACAGGTTCCAGGGTGAACATGTTCGAGCCCCAGTTCATAACAATGACAGCTTGTGCAAGTTGTGGCACAAGAGGATGGAGCACCTGCATCATAGAGCATTGCCTATTCTGAGGGAGATAGTCACATGTCTTCCAAAGTTCAATATTGAGCAACAAGGAGTATGTAGAGGGTGTGGGCTTAGCAAGCATGCCAAGGCTACTTTCCCAAGCTAGGAGCATAGGTCTAAGGAGATTTTAGACCTAGTGCATTTGGATGTTTGTGGACCAATCCCAGTAGCATCAATTTTGGAGGGTGTACGCTTGGCAAGCATACCAAGGCTGCTTTCCCAAGCTATGAGCATAGGTCTAAGGAGATTTTAGACCTAGTGCATTTGGATGTTTGTGGACCAATCCCAGTAGCATCAATTTCAGAAAGCATGTACTATGTTTCCTTCATTGATAAATTTTCACGCAAAACTTAGATCTACTTCCTAAAGATTAAGGATAAGGTCTTTAGCAAGTTTTAGGAGTTCAAAACTCTAGTTGAAAACCAAAAAAGGAAGAAGATCAAAGTCTTGAGATCAGACAATAGGGGTGAGTATACCTCCAAGGAGTTTGAGGGTTTCTACAAGAAAGCGAGAATCAAGAGGGATTTGATTGTTTCATACAACCCACAACAAAATGGAGTTGCAGAGTGCAAGAATTGATCCATCATAGGGGTTGTTAAGGCCATGATTCATGACCAAGACTTGCCAATGTTTCTTGGGGTAGAGGCTTCCACACAACAATCTACATCCAGAGCCATTGTCCTAACAAGATCTTGGAGGACAAGACCCCAAAGGAGGCAATCACTAGGGTAAAGCTAGATCTTAGTCATTTTTTCATCTTTGGTTGTCCAGTTTATATCCATGTACCGATGGAAAAGAGGACTAAGTTGGAACCCTCCAACAAGAAGGGTTTATATGTAGGTCACAGTGAGACTTCAAAGGCTTAAAAGGTCTATATTCCAAAGCAGAGGAAGATGGTAGTGAGCAAGGATGTAAAGTTTGAGGAAGACTTTGCATCCAAGAAATCCCATGAGCCTATTCCAGTGACATAAAATGAGGAGCAGGAAGCTCCAAAGGTTGAGCCAGGGTCATCAATGACTTCTAGAGCAGTCCAACAGCTTTCAGGTGAAGAGGAGGAGACAATAGCCCCTTCCACTTCTGTCAAGAGACCTTGATGGTTTACTCAAACATTAAGGAAAGCTCAGTAGTATGTTGAGGCTCCTAGGAGAACATTTAGAAAAAGCAGACCTCTGAAGAAGTTTCTATACTACATGGCATTGATGAGCAGCATCATAGATTCCGAACCTTCCAGCTTTCAGGAGGCAGCAGACCACTAGGTATGGTGGGATGCCATGGTGGAGTACACCTCCATCATGAAGAATGATGTTTGGATCATAGTGCCAAGACCATAGGGGAAATCAGTAGTGAGTTCCAAGTGGCTTTATAAGATCAAGCATGCAGTAGATGGCAGCATCGAGAAGTTCAAAGCAAGCTTCATGGTAAAAGGGTTCTCCCAGAAAAAGGGAGTGGACTATGAGGAGACATTTGCTCCTATTGCCAAGTACACTTCCATTAGAGAAGTTATGTTCATAATTTCATTTATGGGATGGAGGATACGTCAGATGGATGTGATGACATCTTTCCTTAATGGGATCATTGAGGAAGAAGTGTACATATAGCAGCATTAGGGCTTTGAGGTAAATGGGAAGGAGTCCCATGTTTGCAAGCTTAAGAAAGCCTTGTATGGACTCAGGAAGGCACCAAGAGCATGGTATTCCAAGATAGATGGATCTCTGCAAAGTATGGGCTTCACCAAAAGCGAAGCAAATCCTAACTTGTATTATATATTTGTTGGAATTTATCTGCTCATTTTGGTGTTGTATGTAGATGACTTGTTTCTTACAGGTGCAAAAAGCTCATTGCAGTGTGCAAAGCAAACATGGCAGTTGAGTTTGAGATGAAGGACATCCGCATGATGCATTTCTTCTTAGGTTTGGAGGATTGACAGAAACCACGGGAGATTTTCCTTGGGCAGGGAAAGTATGCAATTGAGATCCTGAAGAGGTTTTGGATGGAAGATTGCAAACCTATGGCCACACCCATGATCACTAATCTAAAGAAGGTGACAGCTTCAGATTTAGAGTTGGTGGATCCCATGTTGTAGAGGCAGTTGATAGGTTCCTTGATGTATTTAGTCAACGCTAGACCAGATATATGTTTTGCAGTGAATGCCTTGAGTCAATTCATGGTGAAGCCAAGGCAGGAGCATTGGGTAGCAGGCTAGGTTGGTTAGCAACACAACAAGTGTTCAAATATTTGAAGGGCACAATGGAGTATGGTCTGAGATATCTTGGAGATGGTGAAGTGAAGTTGCAGGGTTATTCAAACTCAGATTGGGAAAGCAGTGCAACAGACAAGAAGAGCACCTCAAGGTGTTTCTTTAGCTTAGAATCCGCGATGATATCCTGGTTCAACAAGACGCAGACTTCCATGGCACTTAGCTCAGCAAAGGAAGAATACATGGCCACTGGTACTGCTAGTTGTGAGGCCATCTAGCTTCGCAAGTTACTTGCAAGATTGTTTGATCAATAGTTGGACCCCACAATCATTTATTGTGATAATCAGAGTTGTAACTAAATCTTTGAGAATCCAGTGTTTCATGACAATTCCAAGCACATAGAGATCAAATATCACTTCATGTGAGATAGGATTTAGAAGGAAGCAGTGAAGCTCCAATATATTCCCACAGATCAGTAGGTCGCTAATATTCTGAAAAAGCTCTTAGTAAAAGGGAAGTTTGAGGCATTCAAAGACAGACTTGGATTGGTACAAAATTCCTTCCACACTAAGAGGGAGTGTTGAGAAATGTAACTCGAGCAAGAACTTCTTGCACAGGCTTCAATGTGAACATGTAGAAATTAGTTCAAGACATTTCTTTCGTGACCATCTTGGAAAGGGGATCATTAATTCTATCTTGTAATTTCACTTGAAAAAAATAAAAATAAAAAGTGAAATTCTTATGTTTTGAAGTCAACTAGTGTTAAGAATCTAAATGAAATGTTCTAAAAGTTCTAGAACATTAGTGACTTAGATTAAGTTTTAATCTTAGGCGTACATCTCATGATTGAGATAGGTGGCAGCTAGGATTGAGGAGATTAGTTGCTAAGAATGAGGAGATTAGTTATCTCGTCTCAAAGCATAAATATGACAAGATAGGAGAGGCAGATTACATACATGAGAAGACAGCAAAAGAGATGGAAGAGGGCAGAGTTCATTCAAGGAGAAGAAGAGGAGCAGATTGCTAAAAAGACCAGCAAGTACAGAAAGCAGTACAGTCCATACCACTACTGTAGCAGTCCTTTCTTCATCCACAGGCTGTACACCCTCAGATCTGACCATATACTGCTGTTTGAGGAGATTTTATTCACCATACAGCTGCTGGTTCAAAGAGGCTACAGATGTCACTTTGTAAGCTTTGATAAAAGCTGATTTGAAGGACAAATCCCTATGTATGTGTTTTATTTCTCCCGTGTTCATTTTTTCAGCTGTTGTGTGATTGATGCCATGTTCAGAAATTTAATTTTCTACTGTTAAATAAATTCTGTTTTGATTTATTTAATCAGAGAACATTAGGACAGCAGTCACCTAGGTTGAAAAATTTACTTGATGCCCCTCGAAGAGAGAGGGTTGCTTATGTTTGCCTGTGTGCTTGTGCTTGTGTTCGTGTTCATATAGCGGTTGGGGCCATGTGTGGGTCCTAGGCAAATTTGGGGACATAAAATACCCCTACCTACGGTTGCTTTAAGGTTTCCAAATTGAATGTACACCTGGATTTATAGGGAAAAGGCCCAATTGATGGTTGCACTGTGATAAGAGGACACTAACAAAAAAAATCTTCTATTAACTGTTAGACTTGCCCAATTGTACATTCTACTTTTGAAATGAAAAATAAAATTCTTTAAAAAAATTTCATCAATTAGGGAAACAATTATATAATAAAAGTACCAAGCCAACTTCATACAATGTGGGAACTAGCATTGAAAGATACCCTAATACTGAAGATACACTGATTTCACCATTTTTATGGTCCAATATCCCAAAGGTTTGAATGACTGTTGAAAATCATTTGTATCACATAATGAATTCACTTAATTAGTACAAGTGCAAAAGACAAGGTTGTATTTCTTGTAGCCAAAGAGAGTCAAATAGTCCCAATTTTTTGCCCAAGGTGAAGCCCGAGCAGTAGGGACTATGCACCTCAAGAAAGTTGTAAAGATTTAAATGTGTTAGAAGTAGAGAAATAAAGCAGAGCAGAAACATCTTTTTAATTTTTCAGTTAGAATTACAGCAAAATCTCATTTTTCAGAACAGTAAACACAACAACCCTACTTGACACTCAGCAGAGAACCAATAAATTTCCGAGAGTGTAAATCCAACATACTTTCTGATCTAAATTGAAGAAACAAATAGATCAGTATCTAGATCTAAACTAGATGCTGATATAGATCTGATATACGTAAAAGCACAAACTGATACACTATGGATCTGATATACATCACATCAGATCTAAACTTCAAGTTAAATAAAGAGTTTGACTAAAGAACAAATTAGTAAGTCACTTACCTTGAAGACTTACCATGAAGGAAATGCAAACACACATTAGAGATGAGATTCCATTAGTGCTTATGCTCAGCAAAATCTAGGGTCATTGATCTACCATATATGTTAGATCCCTTGCCAAAAGATGAAAGGACTTTCTTGCCACCAGTAAGAGAAAACACCATACAGAAAATTATGTGATCAAACCCTAAGACCCACATGACTTTCCAGCAGATAGAACACATGTGCCAAAGGGGTACGGCTGTGATGAGTATACAGTCATAGGGCACGGCTGGTTAGGATAAAGACCAGATCTGTGAAGGAGAGGCCACATTCAAAGCAAAGATGATCAGATCTAAGAGGAGAAGCGAAGGCCTACTCAAGGAGGCTCGATCTGACAAAGAGGGGCCACTGCCCACTCAAGGGAGGCCTGAGGCCACGATCCAAGCAGAGGAAAAGGGGCCGATCTGCAACAGCAAAAGCAACAGGGCCAAGCCACCACAAATAGAGCCTCAAGGACCGAACTACCACAGCAGACATGAATCAAGGCTGAGCCACCACCACAGCAAAAATACATCAAGGGAGGCCGCAGCCAATTGCCACAAGGGAGGCCGCAGCAAGCTTCATCAAGGAAGGCCACAGCCAACTGCCATAAGGGAGGCCACAGCAAACTTCATCAAGGGAGGCCGCAGCAAACTGTAGATAATCTCAGATCAAACTGCCAAAACCTAGGCTGAAAACGGAAGGATAGTAGGGCCGAATCAACACAGGAACCTCAGCCAAAGTTTGCAGAGGAGGGCCGCAGCAAGCTGTCACAAGGGAGGCCGCAGCAACAGCCATCAAAGGAAGCCGCACCACACATAGAGAAACTCAGACCAATCTGCCAGATAAAAAGCGTGTTTGAAAGAGGAGGGGTAGATCTCTTTTTATACTAGGCTAGGGGTTAGACTAGGGGTAATTGAAAAGATAATAATTAAAGTGATATTAAAAAATTAACATATTTAAATAATATAAATATTAATTAAACATGTTATAAATTAAACTTTTAATTAATACTTTCACATTGATCCTTTAATACAAAACCCCAAATAAACACAAGCAAGGGTGAAGAGGGTTTGGGCAAGGGTGACTGGGTGACTGGGTGGCAATACTTGTCCATTCATTCTCAAAGTGACCCTATTTGATTTTATCATCACTGCATATGGGATACATCCCTCATGTGGTCATGCCTACCTTCAAGAAGGACACATACCAACAAACACCTGATCAAGAACAAGGTGGCCCCAAAACATCTTTGGAGTCTTATCCACCAAGGTCTAAAACAACGGATCAACCCATGTCTCGGGCATGGGTACCCTGGACACTTCCAGGGGCCCTAGACATATCTAGGGGCTTTAACTGCTTGGTCCCAGACCAAGAACCCCAGTCATCTATTGGGGGCCCTCTCAGGGGTCTTATCCACCAAAGTACAAGACCAAGGATCAACCCATGCCCCAGGCATGGGTACTCTGGACACTTCCAGGGGCTCTAGACATATCTAGGGTCTTTAACTGCTTGGTCCCAGACCAAGAACCCCAGTCATCTACTAGGGGCCCTCTCAGGGGTCTTATCCACCAAGGTACAAGACCAAGGATCAACCCATGCCCTAGGCATGGGTACCCTGGACACTTCCCGGGGCCCTAGACATATCTAGGGGCTTTAACTGCTTGGTTCCGGACCAAGAACCCCAGTCATATACCGGGGGCCCTAACAAGGGTCTTTTGCCATGGCACTCACTGTTTGGTCCCAGACCAAATCCCCAGGAGTGCACTGGGGGCCCTAGATCTCAGCTAGGGTCTTTGCCATCCTCTCAGAGAATGGCTCTTGCAACTGCTTTAAATTTAACAAAATGTTATTAAGAACACACTAAAGTATGGGCTATTTGCATATGTTACCAAAAATGGTAGGGCAGGGTACCATTTTTTGCCCAAGGTGAAGCTCGAGCAATAGTGATTATATACCTCTAGAAAGTTGTAAAATTTAAATTTTATTAAGAACAAACTAAAGTATGGACTATTTGCATCTATGTTACAACTTACCAAAAATGGTATCGCAGGGTACCATTTCTCCAAGAAACAAAAACATGACATCTTTTCTTAGGCATTTCTCTATCCATGGTTGTATTTTAAAACAATGGTTGTAAAACTTTAAAAAAAGAAAACAAGATAAAACACATGAACACCATCACGTGAATGTGATTTCAGAAAACAAGATAAAACACATGAACATTATCGTGTGAAAATATAATTTCATTTACAACAGTGATACGTTGGATATGGTAGATTACTTTTTCAGTTTTGAATGGATTCACTAAATTATTTCTCATGTGTATATGAAGCATAATATTGGGAGGACCCTTCCTAAATAGTAAATAACCTAAAACCCTTTGCCCCCAATTTCTAATTCCAGTGTCATTTCTCATTTCATTTCCCATTTTGCATTTTTTACAACAAAGATTTGGATGATAGAATGATCTAGAACAATTTCTCTAGCAATGGTCTACCACAAGAAAAATTAAGGAGGTGTAAGGCTTTGGCAATTTCTCATCAAGAGAAGAAGGATCCAAATGTCATCTATGCTGTTGAGATTTGGATACCTTGGAAAGTGGTCCCCTTGTGTTTGTGAGTCTCTAAACAAAAAGAGGGAGACTATTACCCTCATTACTTTACTTTATGATTCTAATTTCACTTTGACTTAGGAGATTTAAGTCAAAAGTAAAATATGTCACTTAAGTCAAAAGTGACTATTAATTCACTTTGTGGGTGAATTGAGGGACATAAAGAGAAATAAGGAAACTAAGCCAAAGTGGGTTTTGAGTTGAGATTCTTTTTGGAAGATCTCAACCTTTGATTAGAAATGGGATGGGATGATCTCATCCATCCATTTCTAGGTTTCCTTGTGATTTCTATAAAAAGGGCGCATAGGGCATTTGGAGGCTCATTCACTTGTATGTTCACCAAGAGAGTTTGGAGAAGGGCAAGAGGATGGGAATGGAAGCATTGGGAGAGGAGAGCTTGGGAGCCTTCATTCATGGAGAGCTCATGGAGGCTTAGGGCCCATATTATGTGTGGTGATCACACTGTTGGCAAATTCAGTTAACAGACAACGATTGGCAAATTCAGTTAACAGACAGCGATTGGCAAATTCAGTTAACAGACAGCGAATGCTTGTCATTGATGGCAACAGTGAAGATGACAGGCAAACAGAAGACAAGTTCAAAGAGGTGAATGATCAAAAGCAGGAAATTATCGAAGGCAGCGAATGAGCGAAAGTTTGAGAAGAATCTCTGATCGTTGAAGAGGGAGACAGATCTCAGCCGTCAGATCCGAGCGCAGGGTCCGACCACCGTTGGATCGAGGAGAATCTGCACGGTCTTTAAAGTGCAAGAAGAAGTGGGCGCAATCACAATATGCAAAATCGCGATGAAATCTGAGCCGTCAGATCAAGCTTAGATCTGGACCGTTGATCCTCTGCATGGAGTATCGGGGATCGGGACTTTGAAATGACAAAATCACTTGACCTCAAGAACCCCGATTTCGCGATATGTGATATCGCGATGCAATCGCAGCCATTGAATCGAGAATGAATCTAGACCGTTGATTATGGCTCGTATCGGAGTTTCGGGGATCGCGACTTGGAGAGGCAAAGAAACCAATGCTTCAAGAACCCTGATTTCGCGATATGCGATATCGCGACTCAATCGCAGTCGTTGAGTTAAGATCATACCTGGACCGTTGATCACAGCCCGTATCGGAGTTTCGTGAATCGCGATTTGAAACAAATGCAACAAGAACCCCGATTTCGCGATATGCGATATCGCGATTCAATCGCAGTCGTCAAGTCAATATTAGATCTGGACCGTTGATCAAACTCCACATCGGAGTTTCGCAAATCGTGACATATAGAGGCAAAGAACACTTGACATCAAGAATCTCGATTTCGCGATATGCGATTTCGTGATTTAATCGCAGCCGCTGAATAGAGATCAGATCTGGACCGTTGATCAAACTCCACATCGGAGCTTTGCGAATCGCGACATAGAGAGGCAAAGAACACTTGACATCAAGAATCCTGATTTCGCGATATGCGATTTCGCGATTTAATCGCAGCCGCTGAATAGAGATCAAATCTGGACCGATGATTTAACTCCTTATCGGAGTTTCGCGAATCGGGACTTTGAAAGGCAAAGAACATGATGCCGATTTCGCGATATGCGAAATCACGATTGAATCTGAACCGTCAGATCAAGAAATGATCTGGACCGTTGATCTGACTTCTTCACGGAGTATCGGGGATCGCGAATTTGAAAGGCAAAGAACATAATTACGAATTCGCGATATGCGAAATCGCGAAAGCGCCTTTCACATAAAGCCTTGGTCACAACCCTTGGTCACGGGAAGAGAAGGGCTCGGTCCAGATAAGCTCCATTTCGGAGTTTCGGAGATCGCAACATGCAGTGTCGAGACACTTGGGCACAGGAATGCCGAAACGCCGAAATTCGTTTTAAAAAGGCAAGAATAATAAAGGTCATCCAACGGTGTGGATAAAACTTGAATGTAATCGGAGGGTTGTTGTTATTTCTCACAGATTAATTTTTCAGTTACAAATCCGTTGGTGAAACGGACTCATGATTGCAAATTAGTTGTCGATCAGTTGGCGTTTCGGTTGGCTGGACAGTTGTCGTCATTTTGCCCAAGGAGTTGGGAAGTCGAAACGTTGTGCCCGTGTGTATAAAAGTAGACGAAACAGACTGTGTCAAGTTGGTTGTTCTGAACAGAAAAGGAATGAAACAGTAAGAAAGAAGATAGAAGAGGATGCGTGGTAGGAAAGGAAGGAAAGGTGCAGAGTGAAATGGAACGCAGAGCAGAATAGCAGAGCAAGAGAAAACGCAGAGCAGAATAACAGAACGATTTGAAGAAGAGCAGAATGAGAGTACGAGTTGAGGCAGAGCAGACCTGCTGAACAGACAGAGAAAGAGAAGATTTGCAGAACAGTTTATGGAAGATCAGACTTACAGAACAGAGAAAGGAAGGTAAGAATTGATTTATCTGTGT
>SNQJ01S0047505.1:0-18532 GCA_010110895.2 Picea sitchensis | reverse complement strand
CATTTAACCACAAAAATTATCAGCAGAAAGTTACTAAACAGTTTGCTGTCCTAAAAAGACAGCAAGAGACAGTTTTGAGATTGTGAGCTTAGAGCCAAAATAAAGGTCAAGGACAGACCTGCTTTGGCAGCCTGATAGTACCTCAGAATTTCTACATATGCATAATGCAGCTAATAGGTCCGTCATCTCTCATATGCAGCTAAAATGATGTAGCTTGCATGCTTAAGGTCCCTTTGGGATTTTGGCAGTTTAGCCGGGCTAGTTACAAGTTCATAATCCATGGAGATATTCTCATTTTTTGAGTGTCCAATAGCAGCCAATGCCTATGGGTCAATAGCTCTATGTGCAACCTGACCATCAAATATTAGGTGAATACAATCAAATGTGCCAACAAGGTGTTGGTTCACTTGTGAGGTCAACAGACTGTGTCCACCAGGAACCATCCACCACGGTTCCATTCTTGTTGCAGTCTGCCAAACTCATATGGCATTAGTTTTAAAGGGATGAGGCCGGGTGGATGTCCTAGGCAATTTTACAGAACAGCTACTTGTACATGGCATCTAGGCCAAAGAAAATCTGCTCTGTAGTGGTGAGTATGTTTCTTGAAGACTTCCCAAAAAAATTAAAAAACAATCACAGTATCTCATATATAGGATCATTGATGTCAAGCAGGTTGAGATCAAGTGGTAAATCAAATGAGGTTTCTTCAGAGACCTGGTCCAATCCCCTGAGAACGTGCTGTTGTGATAATGCGGCCACTTTGTTGTGCTATCTTTTGGTCTGTCACCGACTCAACCTAGATGGTTTGTGCTGGGTAGGCGAATGAGGCTAGGTGCAAGTTCTGGGCAATTTTGGTAGAACAGAAGCCTATCAGATGGGGTTTCTATGCCAAAGGTTTCTGGTATGCAAGGATCTTCTTGAAAGGGTATGTGCGTATAAACCCATAAAAAAGAACTTGTACATAAGGTGTGTCCCTGGCAGGCGCCTCTCTGGGTTATTTCTATTATTTGTATAGATATATTAAAATCCAATGATGCACCATAATTAGCCAAAAAGGAAAAAGAAAAAGAAGGGGGGAAGGGGGGACACAGAATGGTCCTTACCGTGCAAGCGATCAAACTGAGGAGAATGAAAGCTTGGTCTGCAGCATTCAACCTTGGGGACCGAAGGAGTGGTGGGATGCTCGGCTGCCCAACACTATAGCTCGTCTCAATGTCTCCACCATCTTTAGAATTCAACTGTACAATACCGTTATGCTGATCATATCCTAGCGATGTTTCCTCGGACGATGGCTTCTGAAAACAACCAATGCCTAACTGAGTATTCCTTCCCTTCAAATAAAAAGGGGTCCCAAATCTATTTATTTTTCTAAGGGAGATTGCCCATCTCAGATTATCACAAGAATTGGTAGGAAGAAGCACTCCTGCTGTGCCGCATTTTACTAAGGAATTGGTCCGAGAATTTGTGGGGACACAATTTGGAGGTGGACCTGAAATGATGGGAATGGCTGTGATCATGACGAACTTTCAATGGAAATGATATTCCAGTGCAAAATCGGAGTTGGGTTCGGCCTTACGCGCGTCCCGGTGCATGCAGATTGTTCATTTAGTGATACCTGAAGGCTGAAACGATTCAAATTGTGGATCTCATATTGACATTCCGAACACCCAAATGCAATCCTTCCGGCCTGGTTCGCCTCTAAAGACTTACATGGAGTGAGAGTCTGCTACTGATTCAGGTTCCTTTTCTACTTGACTTTAAATTGACGTTGGCTATGTCGATTTGACGTTGGCTATGTCGATCGCGATAAAATGTATGAGATGGGCGTATATAGTTTATTTTTATACGGTGAAATGGGTGAGCTTTAAGTGAACATTTCTCAAGTGGATGATATCGAATATAAGCTTATGAGTATTAACCAAGGCATTTATTTGGGTAGTGAGTCATACAACAAAGGTATTGGGATAAGCTTATCGAATATAAGCTTATGAGTATTAACCATGGCATTTATTTGGGTAATAAGTCATACAAACAACAAAGGTAAAGGTATAAAGCTCAAACCACACTCAACCATTTTAGTTAGGGCATTGAAATATATTGAGGGTTATTATAAGTATTTAATATATAGTAAGGGTTTATTAAGGTTTATGTTATTTATTTATTTATTTATTTATTTATTTATAGTCTGGTGGAAGAGGATCCGTGTTTTAGTCTTCTAGAATAATGGAAAATTTAAAGTATAGATCAAATTATGCTCCAATATACAGATCTAATTGTAAAACTATGATTAATTATTCTTTCTGAAGACTTTCATATTTGCAAGAGATAGATTTTGCCATGAGGATATCAAAAAAAAACCAAATGAGATGGCTCATTAAGGTGTTACAATTAAATTAGAAAATTACTTCATTGTGAAACTTTAAGAAATTGAATAAGGAAGTCCATTCATCTTTGCCTACGAAAGGTTGGTAAAATTCCAAGTAGACTCTCCCTAGATCATTATTTCCTTCATCAATATAAGTGGTGTAGTATCCTCTCCCATATCATTCTTCTATTTTATCATAATAATTATACTTGTAAGACCAATTTTATAGGATGAGAGTTTCAACTAGACATTGATTGATTCTATGTGCTAAGCATACATTGTTAGAATTTTCAACTAGCTCACTTGATCCTTATGTCATAGCATGCACCATCTATACAAAATTAATAGGAGTTTGAAATTCTCTGGTTAGGAGGTTTGCTAAAGCATTATTTTTACCATCTATATGTTCAAAATTAATAGAAAACTTCTCAAGCCACCTATTCCATCTTATTAATCTTGCATTTCCTATTTGTCGAGTATTCTTGGAGGTGAGAAATCCTTGCATATTCTTGAAATTGGATTTTAGAGTGAATTCTTCTAAAATGACAGAGATTAAGAAACTTTTGATGCCCTTGATGGCAACTAAAATTTCTTTACGAGTATAATGATGATTCAATTTTGGTCCTGTAAATGTTCAAGAAGCAAATCAACATATTTCTTCATGTCATTATGGTGTTCATTCTATTGATACAGCTCATGATTGGCATCAATATAAATGTTCTACTTCCCATTAATTGGGAGTTTGAGAGGAGGAAGATTCATATACTTTTCTTTGATCTTTGTTATAGCTCTGTTATGAGTCGGTGTCTAGGCCATAACGTTTTTCTTCAATCTTTGAATTAAAAGTTTTATGTCTACAACTATTTGTAGATAAAATGGAGAAACATAATTGATGCATCCTAAGAATCTTCGCAACTAGACTTTATCTCTAAGTTCATTGGGGAAGTTGTCAATCTTTTCTAGGATTGCATCACAATTTTTCCTAAGATATATGCAAGCCTAAAAAATCTATCTTTATAACTCCTAGCTTAAACTTTGATGCAAATAAGACTAATTGTGTTTGAGACTAATCTATGCTTATATGAAATGGTATAAAACTATTCTAAATGGTGTACATGTTATTCCCAATTTTTATTAAAAATAAGGATATAATCTAAGTACATAATGAGAAACTTTATACATGACTTGAAGACTTCATCCATGGGCTTCTAGAACTCCGAGGGTGCATTCTTCAAGTCAAATGGCATAACTTTCCATTAATATTGCCCCACGGGGACAACAAATGTTGTTTTGTACCTATCTTTTGGTTTGATTTGGATCTACCAAAATTTAGACTTTAGATCAAACTTTGAAAGTATACTACATCCCTTCATTCTTGTGAGCAAATCATCTTTGTTGGGCATGGGATGTTTGATATCCTTCAAATATGTGTTAAGAGGTGTATGATCAATAATTGATCTTTTCTTACCTCTTACCCGCAAATGCTTATTTACATGGAAGCTTGCACATGTCCAACTTGAGTGAGAGATGGTTCAATCAAATCTTTTGCAAACAACTTGTTGATTTCTTCCTGGCATTCCATGAATTCTTCGAGTGTCATCCCATGGTGATCAACTTTAGTGGGATTTCTCTTAGGAAATTATTGTAGGTGGACTACATAGGCTTCTCTCTTCCAAAAAGAATCTGGTTGCTCTAAAGAACAATCTCTAATTATTATTATTTTTAATCTATTCAAGCTTTTCAACAACCAATTATTTCCCTGTTATAAAATGTGTAATCCTTCTCAACACCTTTTATGGCTTCTCGTGTACACATTTGTTGACAAGATTCCCTGTAACTTTTTCAACATGAAAATCCTTAGTTGCAACATAAATCTTAGTACCATTCATCACTATTTCAATTCTCTTATCAAACATAGTCGAGGGAAAATGTTCAGAGAGATAATCATTCCCAATAATAAATTTAATCAAAGAACTTATTCCTTAAAATCTTATGGGAAGTGGAATACTAGAGCTTATATGTAGATACTTTCTTTTCTTTGGAAGCAAACCTTAATGTGCTAGTAGAAGGAACCCTGACATCAAAGGGAAAACATTTACTTTTAACTAGAGAGATTGATGCTCATGTGTCTATTAATGCATCAAGTTGACAAGGTGTCAATCCTTTGCATTGAAACTCGTAGGAGACATAAACTCGTCTTGCAGTCTGAATAGATGAGATGCTTGTGTCAATCATTCTCATGACATCTTCTAAGTCAAGGCATTTGCTCCGGATCTTTTTCATAAAAAAGGGATAAGGCTTTCTTACAAATAGAAGACTCAAACTCTTCTACTGTATTTTTTCATGCATTTTTTTTTCTTCAATAGATGTTCTTCATTTTTTGAATCCTCTAATCTTCTTCATTATCTCAATTAGCAGTAGACAATTGATGAGAAATTTATAATTCTTCAATCAATTTTTCTTTCTATATCATCAATTTATGTAGCCTTAGCTTTTCTCTCTATATGACAATGATTTATTGTTGCCTTTCTCTTTTCTAGTATATTCTTACAAGTTCTTCATATTTGATTCATTTGCTTGTATATCTCTAATCATATGAGTATTGTTGTAAGAATGTTGGGTGGTACTCTTAAACTAAGCTGAAGGAGTAGGAAGTAAGGAAGAGTAAGGAGGGTGCTTTACATAACTTTGGATATAACTCTTATATCAAGGAGGAAGACGATGATATGCACTTGATTGTACTTTATATGAGGAAGAAGGGTATGGAGTTGATTTAGGAATAGGAAACAATGGTGGAGAATGCTTCTGTATATTAAGTAAAGGACGATTTTTAAGATTGGAAGGGAGATTAAGAAGCATTTGAGTAAGTGGTTTGTGTTGTTGTGATTGTGTTGCTTTCTTTTGTGGCTCTGATTGCTTTCGCAGTTACTATTGGAACTCACTATTTTTTTGTAGTGCGAGAACAAAAGACAAGTGTTGTTGAAGGGAAACAATATCATGGGATTGAGCAACTAAATGTTGCATCTGCCAAGGAGGAATATGTTTGCCAAATTCATGCAAAATCAAAGATGCTCAATCTGATCTTCATGAGAAATCACATAGATAAAATTTTCATGATGAATCATAAAGACAAGGAAGGAAGGATCTTCACGATCTTAGTTAAAATCAGAAGAATAGATTTTTATTTTCATATAATAATATCACATTGACATCAACAATTAATGCCTTTAATTTTCCTTCAGCTTGACCTTTTTGTGGACATTCATTTGCATAATGACCAAACCTTTTGCAGCTGAAACATTGGGATTTCCTTTTCTAAATAGACTTTTGAGAATTCTTTCCTTTTGTCTTGTACCTAATATGTATCTTTCTTTTATTGAATTCAAACCTTTTCTTTTTGTAAACATGCTTACCAAAGTCAAAACAACTATGACAACCACAATATTGTTTGTGTGTTTTTCTAGGTATTTTTTTAATCTTAACCAAAATATTGTTTTCCCACATGGGATTCACATATATTTGTATTAACCATCTTTTGTAATACATCGATTGTTTTTCCCATGTTTATGTTATTACATGCCTTTGTAATAACCTTTCCAATGATTTGATACAACATAGTTAAGCTAAGAGATGTCATTGGGACAAGAATAATAGTAATTTCAACATATGTTGCTTCCAATATAGCATGACGATAGCTATTAATATAGTAACTTTTCATTGCCATGTCATTCATGCTTTCAGACTAGTATAAAAGGTTTTGCATCAAATGACAATATTGATCTCTTTGAGAAATGTCACATATTTTAAGAGACAAATATGCATTTCTCATGTTAGCTTATTTATATTATATGGCTTCCACAAAATCTTGCAAACTAGTTGTTACTAATGTGATGAGGCCTTCATTTAGCATTCCTAACATAACTTTTGGAGACAAAGCATCCCATTAGGCTTTCAGATTCTCAATAAAACCAAATGATAACAACTTAGAAACTTCTTGAGGGCCTTATAAAGGGTGAGAATGTGTGCATTATCCCATCCTACCATTCCATGTATCATTTATAGCATTTGCTTTATGAACAATTATCCACATTGCAATAGCCACTTTACAAAATTTGTGTTCTAATTATAGAAGATAGTGGTTCCAGTAGAGATGTCATTTCTTCATCTACTATTACTTGGGCGGGAAATCTAATAGTCATATTGGCACTATTTTCCTTAAGGGGTAAGACTTTATTTTCTTATTTTTCATCAAACATATTTTGTTTGTGAATTTCTTTCATTCATGTTAAAGATAGTCATGGTATGAAATCAACTAATCCATCTCCATCTATTTCATGGTTGCTAACAATATAGTTACGACTTTCTCTTTACCTTTATTCTCATTCTTCTTCTCCTTTGTCTTGATATCTTGATGCTTAATCTTCTTTTGCTTCCAAGGTTTTTCTGATAATTTTGTGACTTGTCTCGAAGTCAAGGGAGTTTCTAAACTAGAGGCTACAGCTATTTCTATTTTTTTGGGGCTTTCTAGCAATAACGTTTTCTATCTCGTCTAGTTAGTGTTTCATTCTATAAACTTATTTGATAATGTTTGCTAAGGTATTTAGAGTTTTGTCATGGCTACTCGAGGCATATTTTACATATCTAACCATATCATTTGTATTTGCAGACAAAAATTTTAATGCCACATTCTACCAATTCTGCATCTAAACGGTAGTATTCCATTCTTCATCTCTTTTACATGCAACTCTAAATTCAGTAGGACTTTTAACATTTCCATCATATGGTCCTTTTATGAAATCATTTAGAGGAGGAGATCTACCTTTTATATAATTAATGTCACCATGGGTAGTGGAATGCTTATGCTCAACATTTTCTTTAAGAAACTTGATTGGATTACTTGATTTTGAGCCAACCATCACAACTATGTGATTGATGGGTCTTTGCACAAGTAATTTTCATATCTTACACTTGGTATTGTCTTGCTTAGATATCTATTCCTTATGAAGGTAGTGTTGGTAGGCGGAAAAATTCTTCATGCAACAAGGGAGCATCACTCGATCAAGACACCAATTAGGCCTATACTCGTTTGGTATGGTGATATCCGCTAGTATGTGGGCCTGGTTGCCTATGCAAATATTTCTTCAGATGTGACAAAAAGTCAATCCAAAGGGAAAATATATGACCTAACACCAACATTTTTTTTATAAGTAAGCTTCTATATTAATATGGACATAAATTACATATAAAAATACAAGAGAGGTTCACCAGTTTCAGTCTCACAGAGACTGTGACAGTCCCTGGGGCTCCATATCTCAAAAAACATAAAATAATGCCTACACCTGAGGGGAAACCAGGTCTTAACTAATCTAGAATTTACATATTTAACCAGTTTATGTTTGAATACACTTAAAGTCGTCTCTAAAAGCCTATATAGCATAACAACAAAATGAAAGAACATAGAACAAAATGTCATTTATCATGTTGAACTTGAGGGTTGGTGAGGTCCACGGTCTCTCATCCAACAACAGCTTGGAAGACTTGCCCCAACATAGCTTCTGGAAGGAGGGACAAAGTTATCCCCTTAACGGTTTGCAAGCCAGGTGACTACCTCATACACATAAGCGTTCTAGACTTCCAAAGCTTCTTTCCTACTCTTCAACTGATAATAATCTTGTTCCTTAAGGAGCATTCCCATGGCCACCGTAGTTTTGGTGTGCCAGTACTGCTCAAGGGTTCTAAAAAATTTGAATTTCAAGTTCAGGTGCATCCCAATTCCGGAATGAAGCTTCCAACGTAAACCTCCACCTCATCGTCATCATGGAATTCTCTAATTTGACAAACTTCTTCTTCAAAATCAGTCATTATGGCTTTATTAACATCTAGGACATAGTCTTCATAGAACTCGACCGCATCAATGGAAACCTTCATTGTACGAGAAGGCGTCTGTTGGGCTCCAAAAATGTCATACAAATATCACTCATTACCATACATTTTTCACCTATGCTTCCATTACATCACTCATTATTCACTACCATGTCACTTCATTTTCCCTATTATTCACCATTAATGGGTCTCATTTATATTTTCCAAACATTATTTATTTTCAAGCATTTTTAAGAGAAATTCTTGATTAAAAATTAGAAAATAATATATTTTACTTCATATATGGAAAGTGGATTGTTTTTGTGACATGTGTAGGTGCCAAGGAAGCTTCCAAAACACCTTTATGTGGCCTTGAATGATCAAATTCGAATTTGATAAGATAAGAGATCATGATCTCATGGAGAAGATCAAGGACAAAAGAGGGTTATGTGTCTAGATGGTTGAGAGATGTATGGAACTAAAGTCTAGATGGTTGAGAGATGTAAGGAACTAAAGAGAGATTAGTGGATGATCATTATGAGTTTGTTACTCATCCCATTGAATAAATAGGAGTACAATATCCTCCATTTAAAATCCCGAAGTTTTGTAATCTTAGAATCTTGAAGCTTGTAATCTTAGAATTAGAGAGTTGTAATCTTAGAGTTGGTTTTTGGAGATTTTAAAATAAAGAATCATACTTCGATTTTGCTTCTACATCTGAGTCTCATTTAAAGTGGTGTGCTTGTGGAGTTATGGAGGTCCCCCATGGCCTCAATTCTGCATGCTGATTTGCTTATTTTAGGCATAACTTAATTCTATGTTTTTGTTTGATTTCAACTTTTGAGTTTTGTTAAATGTTCTAATATTGGAAGGATCTTATTTGAAAGTATTTTTGTAAGAGAACCATAAGATCCTATTACCATATTAGATTTAGGTTTGTTCTACTGCCTTTAAGTTTTGTTAAATGTTCTAATATTGTAGGAGATCCTAAAATTCAGGTGTTTTTGTAAGAGAACCTTAGGGTCTGGACAATTGTTAGATCTAGGTTTGATTAATTGTTGAAAGAGATTTTGATGAATATGTTCTTGTAAGGGAACTTTAAGATCTCAGACATATTAGGAATCTTTCTAGATCTATATATTTTAGGTAGCGCTTCTAAGTTTACCTTCCTGGGTTGACATTAAATAAACTCTGATTGGCATCATCAATTAGAACCAAACAACGTCCTACCTCTCAGGGCCATATATAAACAAGCAATAGGGAGAGATAAATTGTTAACAAAGATAACATAAATAAATTGGCAACTGGGAGAGAAACCCGCATACCCGAGGAAAAATAGGCAAGAGTCGTTGCCCTCATTGAGCCAAATCCTCACATTTATAACCGAAATCGAACCCGAATTAGCTTCCATTAATGAGCTCGTCATGGGAGGGTGGGAATTGATTGTCGATCGTGGGAGCTCCTCCATCATTATGTAGGGAAGACTACTCCATGGCAAGAAGACGTTTCCCACCTCCATCGTTGTTATCATTTTTGAACTTAGAGGCCACGAAACCCTCATAACGATCATGTGAGACGAAGGTAGGAATGAGGCCATTCATGAACTTTGTCTGCTCATGATAACCTTCCAAACCACCTGAATGCGATGAGACCTTGACATGACCAGTGGTGTTGTCATGAGCGTCTTTAGGAGTGACAACTAATATACAAAATTATACCCTCTTAAATAGTTAGGATCCAGTTATGAATGTTTTCAAACACAAAATGAAGGGTAATTACAATATCCAAGAAGTAATTCACTAAATCAACTAACTAATAAGTCCAAATACAATATCTTAATTCTTTCAAATAAATAGTTTTTTGAAACAATGGATAATGTACTTTGTATATGATTGCTTTATTAAGAAATTGTAAAGAGTGAGAAAGGAATTTCAAGGCTTTTTTAAACACGAACTTTAAATCAAACACTCACAGAAATGCATTGTGTAGGATGTTAATTCACATCATCAATTTCCCAATAAAACCCAGCCTTCAACATAAATTATTTCACTGATAAAAGTATATAGTTATTATACAAAGCTTTACAACCATCAAGTCTTCAATCCTTTCCTAAAACATGATAGAAATGCACAAGTTCTAGTTCTCGATTTCCAACTGCAAAGGTCTTCCAAATTATATTCAAATTGATAAAAATATACAGGGTTGATTACAAATTTTCCAACCTCTTTTCTCCAGAAAAGAGTTGGTCTTTGTACTAATTTATTTTTTTCCTATCCATTCAAATTCCTCAAATCTTTATTGTTACAATAGTCTCAATAATTTAGCAAAACACATTATTGAGAAAATCCTTTAATTATTTTCTTGATCATAATATTGTTGTAAATATTCTTCATTTTTATTAAAAGAATTTTTGTTGTGTTTGATCCAGAATATTAAATTCATCTTGTCTTTAATTGGTCCACGAACATGAGTAATCCCCTTAATACCCTACGTTTTTGTTCACGTTACCGGTCTCCACGTTTATTTTCCTCATCCTAAAAATATGCAAAAATAATAAAATAAACATAATTAGTGCACGTTATAGATTTGCTTCAAGAAATAAATAAACCAACCAACAATGTACGAAAACCTGTTTGTTTCAATGATTTACTAATTAAAATCGAAATCAATTCGATTATCCTTCTTGGTCTTTTTATCCCCATTTTGAGGATAACTAAGGAGATTACGTCTCGAGGCCCTCAGGTTGCAAATATGGAGTGTCGAAAGGCCACATGACCAACAATATCCCTTTTTCACAGCTAGAGACACGCATTGCCACCATAGTGATCCAACAATCGGTCATCGTCCACACCAGCTTGCCACCACAGGTCACTTGGGTCTGGCTCCGTGTGGTACAAGTCAGGTATGAAGGTGGGTATCATTTTAATATTTGAGGCATTCTAGCTTGTGTATTAGAGGTTATTTTTTATTATGAGACATTTGTTTTGGAAACTATGTCGTTTACCTTGTTTAAATGTTGATGGTTGGCTTGTGGCACTCAAGTAGATGGTCACCCTTAGAATGGGGTGTTTTTGGGAGCTTCCTTTGATGATTCATCGTGCCACTCCCGACCATACTTACCACTTTCCATCCTTATTTCTCCTCATGACATCATCTCTTGGGATTTTGGGGTACACTGACCCTAGAAGGGACCATTCCTCATTTCATGGGAAGAAGGGGTTGAAGGCCCAAGGGGAGTTAACTAGAAAAAGATAAAATCCTAATGAAAGAACCTTCCATATGCTTCGCCTAGGGGATCCCGAGAAAGCAATGAAAAGCTTCTCTAGAAGAAAATAAGGACCCCATGAAAAGAATAAATAAAGACACTTAAAGGATCAATTGAGGATAGGGGGTCTCATCACGAGCTAACCTATCATGTCCATGGGTATCTAATGATATGAAACTACCATTTCTGGCCACCAAACCAGGGTAATGGCTCTCAGTTGCATGGTTGAGGGAAAGGGGGTCTCATCATGAGCCAACCTTCTCATTTCCATGAAAGTACTTGTGGGTGACACTGTCGATATTTGGTCACCATGCCAGCGCAGTGGCCTCCAACTCACCCTATGATATATTGAAAGAAAAATACAAAGAAAAAAAGGTAAAAGGCAATTGACGGGCTTGGAAAAAATGCATTATGGATGAAGGTGCGACACACCCTCCACAAACGCACCCAAAAATGAGATACTATGGACCCTTGCATATCATGAACCCCGTGCCCATTAAGTACTTTCCCCATCCATTCCATTTCATTCATGACTCAAATAAGGTTGTTCCTAGACTTAGGGGTTTTGATCCATTGAAAAGAGTACCATGCCAACCCTCCCACAACCAAACTTGGAAAAACATATAGTTTCTTAAGCACATGTTTGTATGATGTAGTCTTGGTATACATGCTTTAATGGCTCTTTTATTGACTTGATTTACTCATCATGATGCTTTGAATTGAGATCCTTGGAGGGTGTACCCATTTGTCTTCCAGGTACAGGTTGGTGGCCAATTTTGGAAGAACAAGCCTAGCTTGGGATTCCATGAGGGCAAGCATCCCACGGGATGGATGGCATAGGCCCACATGCCAGACGATAGAGAGATGCTTTTGGAGGCCTAGGAGACAACTGGATAGACATAACCCACCCTTTGTATGCCAAACGACTTGCCCAGAAAGGGAAAAACGTCACTCCCTATAGGATTGACGTCACATTTGAGGGGCATATGGTGGTTGATGATGAATCAAAGCATGACACATGGAATTTTGAGGTGGAGAGGCTACAAATGATTGCCACGTGGCCTTTGGAGGCCCTACTTTACAGCCCAGCTCCAACGACTTGCTCAATTTGCCAAAACGTCCTCCTTCAAGGGATGACGTCACCTTTGTTTAGGATTTTCTTTGTGCAAAATTGAAATTATAGAGAATTTTTTAATATTATCTTTGTAAAGGGGCAAGAATAGGGTTGTTGACCCCTAATATTGTGTTTTCCCTAATATTATGTGGACAAACTATGTTAGCTACATTTTGTATAAATAGAGATCATAAGATCTCATTTTCATAACATAACTCTCCATTGTGAGAGGCTCTTGGATTGAAATTTTCACTCTCTTTGGTTGGTTCTCTGTATTGTGCTTTTTTTTATGGCTATGTCTTGGTTATGGTTGATGGAGATGGTGCGCTAACCTTGGAAGACTTTCTTCATTGTTTTTTTGGTGGTTAGTCTAGCTTTTATTGTGTTTTAATGCTTGAAGGTGCCATGTGTTTCATTGTATTATCATTTGTACAAGTTAAAGGTTCTATTTGTGTTAGCCAAGTAGGGAGTATAAGGGAATAGAACCCAGATACTTGTGTTTCCATCATTTTATTGCTAAGGGAATATTGCTTCATAAGGATTTACTAAGAGGAGTATAATAGCATACACCTTGCTAGTTAAAACCCTAGGTAAGAGAAGCTTGCCTTGGGGAGTAAAAGGGTTTACACCCCCAAGGAAGTAGCTTATCTATCTTCTTCATATTCTCTTAACTCCATTAACCCTTTCTTAAAGGCACTAGTCATTTACTTATTGCATGTGAGAAATAAATTGTTGCCTTGGTAAATGAACAAATTGCAACTTTTGAACTTGTCTCTTTTGGATAATGATCTTGATGCCCCAGAGATTCTTCCTCCCTTAGGGTGTCCTCTTTCTCCCATAATTTATTATTGTTGTATTAAAACTAACCTACAACCATTAGGGATGTTTTAAACTCTAACCCTAACCGCTAATATCTCACAAACTAACCCTCTAACTTTGCTAGTTTAACCTACTAACCTAGGTGCATTTATTGGGCTGGCTTTGGGAACTTTTTGATTGTCAGATTTGTTGTTGTACTTCATTGAATGATACAGCCATAAGGCTGATATATTGCTGCAGAAATTTACTTTTATGACAACCATATTTATTTAGTCTGGATGTGTTATTTTCAATCCACATTGATTACTAGTTTTATTACTCACATTGCTAACTAATATACACCTTTTACTTGTTGATTTGGATGTAATCTATTGTTGATTTACTAACTTGTATGCTGTTGTATTTTAGGGACAAAAAGAATAACTTGCTGATCCATTACTATACTTGGTTGGAAAAATGTATTTTCTTGTGTCTCGGGTAGGTACAGGTGCATCGACAACTATCTCTTTATTCGGTATCCATTTACCTCTCTTTACTTATGATTTTCAACCATTCTATTCTTCCATCACTTGACCTTCCGGGGGAATTCTCCTTACACCTCCCTTCATCCTTCTCATTCCCCCTAGGTTCTCCGAGATCACCTCCAAGGAGTGACCTTAGTCACCCCCCAAGTGCGGGACCTACATCAAGGTGACATTGGGTGTAGGATTCCCTAGTTGTAGCACATGATTTTGTGGTCAGGTCGGGCTTTTACCAACCAATAATGTGTGCTATAACATTTTGGCATCGTTTTTGGGGAGGATTTTGAATCCTTTTCGTGCCCTGAATGACACTTTTGGCAAGTCTCTTTCCCAAAGCCTTCACTCCCCAGCTTGCTTGGCGACTACACTCCAAGAACCTACCCATTTTCCTTTGGCAATCCTTCTTAAAAGTTTGTCTAGTGACTTCACCCTTTCCCAAACCCACCTTTCCATTACTTACATTTCCCCTGCTCTCCCCTTTCATCCATTGATGAACCTTTCTCTCCCCTGGAAACACCTTTGAGTTGTTATTCTATTCAATGGGACTATGGCACCTTGGAATCAACCAAAACCTCTCCATTTCTCATGGAAGGAAATTTTGCAGATAGAAAGGGCAAGAGTTGCTAATAAAGTCGTTGAAGAGATGATGAAACAAGAAAAAGAGTTATTGCATGAATCTGTCAAGACCAAGCCCTCACAGACGAAGAGGTGCTTGAAGAACATGCTTATGAAGAAAGCTTCCAAGAAGATTCTCCTGGAGTTTATCACGTTGAAGATTTTGAGGAGGCATTTAATGAAGATGAAGTTCTTTCACTTAATGACCCAGATGAAGACATCCAAGTCGTTATTCCTCCTGCACACCAAGAGCATAACACTATGAGTTATAACCCTTTCGAGGATCTTGATGACACCCTATTCCATAATCCTGGAAGTGAGGAGCACTAAAAGAGCCTTCAGATACAAATGATTAACATATTGACACTTTCATACAGATTGGAAAATGTGGATGGGACATGGGCCTTTTCACCTTTGACGGAGATCCCACTTACGATGTTGAGGGTAGTCCTCAAACAAAGGATTAGTATTCGTGCATATATGACTCAGATGTTTGGGATGGTGATGGTGACATGATCACATATTTGCTCGATCCATTTCAAAATGACTTGTCACAACATCTTCAAGGTGATGCATATCCTTTTGGGGATACATATTTTTTCTATGAGGATTTTCAGACATTTCCGCCCTTGATTTTGGAAGAGTACCAAGACATAGCCATCTCGAGGCAATTACTAGAGGTTCAATCTATGAAGCGAAAGTTTTGTCATCTTGGAGTTTCTCATGAGGATTCACAGACGAAGAGGCATTGTTTTTCTTCTTCTAAACCTGAGCCTGTCCTGTACCTCATTTCTTTCCCTTGGGTGAAGCATGGGGTCTTCTTGAGTTATCTCACATCTTCTCAGTCTTCAGAGAACAGTGATTGTGTTGACGAGGATGAAGATGAGCCATCATCTACATATGCCAGTCCACTCAGGAGATGGAAAGATCAGGCTTGTCGCTATGCTTGAAGACGAGAGTTTCAGGACAATCGAGAATGTGGTTTCTCTTTTCAACAAGATTTCCTTCCTCCCACCCATCTCCATGAGTTTTATTTCATGATTGATTATATGTTTATTTATGCTCACGATTACTATGTGCTAGACTTATATTTGTTGTTTCACATGATTAAGCACATGGGTAAATGTCTTCATTTGATGATCAGGTGGTAGCACTGGTTGTAGGATTTCACCTAACACTATCAGGACTTGATCTTCACGGTCCCAAGACCCCAGGTAAGTAGGTAAGTCATCTTGCATCTTGCATTTTATTTGCTCATATTAGCTTAGTTGCATTGCATTTTCATTTTTCTCTACTGTCATTATTGATTTCATCATCATATATCCATGCTTAGTTAGAAATTTTATCAAAATTTTCTTTTTCTAGATTAGTTAGTTTTGATTATGAACATATAAGAACAAGGATGAGTAGGCCATCTTGCACTTGATAGTTTGATGATTCCTTGCAGGAACAAGTCTACTAGGAGATGGTGTGGTTCTCATGCACTCTACGACGAACACATGTCCCCAAGTAGGAGCCAGATGTTATCCCTATTTTGTGGATAACTAAGGAGATTACATCTCGAGGCCCTCAGGTTGCAGATATGGAGTGTTGAGAGGCCACATGACTAGAAATATCCCTTTTATACAACTAAAGACCCACATTTCCACCACAGTTGTTGGAGCCGCCTTTGTTTTTCTAGCCCATCTCAAATTTCATGTCATAATGCTCGAAGTCAAAGGATGGTTTTCGTATTTTCCGGCCGTGGTTTCAAAATCTCTGAAGTCTTATCACACAAGCAACGATAATTATTGTACTCTCGAGGCGAGTTCTAATTTTCGTAAAATTTTTCCCCTTGTTGTTCTACCTCGGGATTTCGTAGGTTGGATGCTATAAATCACGTATTTCACAAGTCCCGAGCAACGAAACGGCGAAATCATTTTAAAATTTCACCCAGGGCAGTAACGGGAGTAAAGTTTTCCTAAATCATGATTAAACGTCATCGGGTTTTCGTGCCTCGGCGTTCATTAAATCCAAAAGTTTGTTTTCGTAACCTCGATAGCCGAAACCACGAGGTCCTTATTTTAGTAACCCGTGTCAAGGTTAAAGGTAAAAGCTAAGCCATGGTAAAGTTCTGTCGGCAATTCACCACTTGGGGTTTTCTTTTTAAAAAAGTTACACTGTCTAAGCTCTAACTCGCGAAATCACGATAAGGATATGAACGTAATTAATTAATCACTTAATCCAAGTTTATCTTCTCTTTTAATTAAAAAGTATTATCGCGATCTCGCGGTTTCGCAGCTCGACACGCAAACTTCCCAGAAACTTACCTTCGAAGCTCCGAGTCGCGATATGGAGAATATAAATAATTACGTAATTAATTAAGCTCCTTATCACAATTGCGTTTTTATTAACCAAAATCAATCATCACAATCTCGGGTGTTAGAGGTTCAAAGGGTTAAATAAAAATCCCCGATACAACGAGTACCGAAAGATTAATTAACTTCGGTAAAACCGGATTAATTAAGCCATCAATATCTCCCGTGTTTTGATGCTTGCACAGTTTACGAAGCAGTCTAAATCCTTCCTTACGCCAACTGACATTTCAAACCGCCAATATTTATGGATTAATTAGGAAGTAGGGCAAATCGACGAATAAAGATCGGGTTTTTATGGCTAAATTTATTTCTAAACATGATTTGACAGATCTCTTCTAAAAAGTACCGATTTTTCGAATATATATAGAACCATTATTCATTATAACAAATGCATTTCTATATTACACAGAGCACACTTTCTCAGCAAGCTAACTTCTGTATGTATACGTATTTTTATCGCAGAAGAGCTAAAGTAGGATCTCCAGTCATGGCCCCGCGAAAAGCATCCAAAGCCAGTGTTGAGGTTTCGGGACAAGGTTCGGACAACATCGTTGATACTTCACCTCGAAGTGTCGACTCGGTCCCGAATTGGTCATTTGTTTCTGATGTTCTGCAGGCCGAATTAGTGGATTATTACGATGATTCCAGCGACAATGAAAAAGACGACATAACCACCAAGTATAAGATCGTCATTCAATCTGGAATGCATAAAGTAGCAGCCAGGCCACGACTACTGCCATATTATGATATGGTCCGATGGGCATTAGATCATGTAGACATACCAACCAGAACCATCATGAATGAGTAGAAGGTCACCATCGAGACTTTCAGGCCTGAACATCTGCAAGCTATGTATAAGTTGCCCACAATGTCCGACTTTACATATGGTGTCGAATTCTTGGACAAGTTCAAACAGAAGGAATGTGTGCAGTATGATAAAACCATGTCTAGCTTAATAAAAGATTGGGTTTCGCACTCTGCGAAGTTCAGGGAAGACAGTCATGGTATATATTCAATAGCTTCCTTAGAACCGCAGTACAAGTATGTAGCTATGATGACATGTAGATTATATGGGAGAGAGGACACCTCACATTTCTTTCTTCCATGGGTGTTGTTGTTCCTGAGTCTATACTTAAGGCTCAAAAGCACAGTGTCAAGGCATCCAAAAGTGGTTAGAATAAGGAGAAGGGAAAATGTCAACCTTCGGAGAAAGAGTCTAAGGGAGATTTCTTCGTTGAGGTTGTTTGGCTTCGAACTGCTCCTGAATAGTTATGTCACGTTCAATGGCTGCCCATGATTGTTCAAGCTCGGCCCGGTTAGTGGTTGTTTTAAGGATAGTGTTGAAGATGTTTAAGGCGATGTGCGTTTGGTTCAATAATCCAGGTTCAACGTTAGGTTGAGTTGGTGTAGGAACTGTCATGGGGGGAACAGTGCTGGTAAGAGAACTGTTAAGAAAGATTGAGTGATGTCTCAGTTTAGTTTTATAAAAGAGAATTCACGGTTGCGGTATTAACGATGTATGAAAATCTAAGGCTCGTTCCCGTAACTGTATCATATCTTAATCAAAGGGGCGAGATGGGGGAAAAACATTAAGCCGTTTACAGTGTCAGGTTC
>SNQJ01S0047504.1:34508-74084 GCA_010110895.2 Picea sitchensis | reverse complement strand
TACGATCTTCATTTTAGGCGTACGACCTCGATCTCGAAAAACCTTCATTTAGGCCCTCAAAATGGCCCCGAAAGTTAAAACCTACTAAAAATAGTAAATTGCCAAAATTGCCAGAAAACTGTTTTGAGCCAGTCGGAAAAGGTGGGTGGCCACTGATATCCACTTGGATCAGGGTATGACTGGACTACCACCGTGGGAAACCAACCCAGTCCTACCATATCCATTTTTTTACAAGATAATGACAACAAACATGAAAAGGAGAAACAAATACTAAATAGACACTGGACTGACCCGACTGACTTGCCAATAGACTAACCAGACGTTAGTCCAGGATGATGATATGCTTCTTTCCTTCATCATCCTGGCCCTTGTTCTCCTCATTTTGGGAGACCATGCGAGTCTTTCGGATGTGTGTTGGCGCTCCATTCCCGTCGGCTGACGCGATGTCCATGTGATGGATGTAGCGCAGGTAGAGGTGGAATTGAGCAACCAACCACTCAATCTTGGCTTGCTGGTCCTTCTCGACCTCAGTTAGTAGTCTGGTAATGGTTTTCCAAACTACTGAGGCGTCTCAAAATTTCATGCAACATTTTTGTGTGTTCCTTGTTGTTCTTCTGTTTGGCATCCTCCCTTTGCAAGCTCACTTTGCCAATCAACATCTTTGTTTGCCATGCCATCTCCATCATTTTGTGGTAGAGGGTTTCCCTTGGTTGCGTGGCTCCTGGGTCAGTTACCTAGTTTGTTTCCTAAGTCAGAGCATCTCATGTTTTGCCCTTGTGACTTCTCTTGATTTCCTTTTCCAAACGGTTAATGGTCGCCTTTCCTTTCGGTGCAACCAGGGTGTGAAAGGTGCCCTCCGCGTCTCTGGCCGCCTGCTCCATCCTTGAAATCCGTTGGGGATTGTTCTGAGTTCCCTTCCCCAGGGGCTTCCTTTTGTTGTGTGTTCGCTTCATTCGCACCATCCTGTCTGGCCTATGGAAGCTCATTTGCTGGATTCTCAACTTGTTTCATGCCCTTGTGTCTATGGTGGCCCCTGTAGTTGCGCTCTTATGTTTACATCTATTACTTCTGTTTCTTCTCTTATTGAAATTTCCCCGCTGCGGGCTCATCCTTCGTTTACCCGTAAAGGTGAGCCTTCAGGTCCTTTTTCCCCATCATGGTACGTATGATCATGATGACTCCATCATTATCCCTGTACGAGCCCTTGCCCTTGCTCGCTTGATATCCTATTGAGCATCTCCCCGTACCTAGTCTTTGGCATGGTAGGTCGATATTGGTTCGTGTCAATCTCTCTTGCCTTACGTTATTCGTTGCCTGTTGTATGTCGTCGATACTTTCCCATCGTCTTTCCCCGCAAATCTTATTGTTGACATGACCTTGTTGTCGTATCCTCGCCTGTTGTATAATTTGATCCTGCATTGTGATTGGTGGTCGAGTGTTGGGCAGTCATATCCTGCATGGGTCCTGCGTGTTGTCCCCTAGGCCTTTCGCTGCCCTCCTCGATGTGACCTTCCTTGCTTAAGTTGTGGTCACAATATTTTGTTGCTAGTTGGAGGCAATCCATTCTGAATTGTCCTTCAAGGATGCTGAACCAGGTAGTATCTAGTTCCGGTCCTTCCTTGCTAACCCCCTCGTTGGAAATTCTGTCCGCCAGGCCATTTACTGACCTGCGTACCCAACACAACTCCATTTTGTTAATTGTTTGTAGATGCTCCTGAATTTTTTGTAGGGAGTGTGTCAGGCACCCGTGTCTCTGCACTTTCCTAGTCTGGTGCCATTTTGGAGTCTCTTTATCGTGTTGATGACCAAGGTGGAGTCGCCTTCCATGATAGTGTTGGTCATCCTTTCATGACTTAGAATTTCGAGCCCGAGCTCCAGGGCTCCAAATTCTGCTATGTTGTTGGTTGAGTTTCCCATACTCCCAACATACAACCGGATTATGTTTCCACCACTATCTCTGATCATCCCTCCGATCCATGTCATTCCTAGATTCCCTTTTGTCACCCCATCAAAATTTAACTTGAGGAACCCTGTCGGGAGTGGTGTCCAATTGTGCTCTCCTGATTGGAGTTGCAGTGGCTGCCCTACTTGTGTGTTGTTGCGCCAATATTTTAGGTGAAAAAATTCTAGGATTCAGGAGTCTTGGCCTGTGGGTTGCTCTTTTTCGGTCTGGCAGTTGGGGCTCTGCACCGTTTCTCATATTTGAGAGAGTATTGTTTCCTTGAGTTTCCCTTCTGGAAGGCTTTCGTTCCTGAAGATGCACATGTTCCTTTCTTTCCATATTGCCCATATAATCATCCCTGGCATGAGATTCCAACAGAGGTTCACCATTTCATTTTTTCTATAACTCTCATTCCATTTATTGATGGTTGTGCTGATGTTACCTCGGGTCCTATTGGACTGGCGAAAGATGCTTTCCGCCCAATCCCATATCTCTGTTGTGTAATTACATTCATCGAGGAGGTGATTCATTGTTTCTTCCTTTTCTTGATAGAGGTGGCATCATGATGGGCCTATGAAACCCCTTTTCCTTAGGTTTTCCCAGGTTAGAATTCGGTTGTGAAGTACTAACCATTGGAAAATTTTGATTTTTGGCCACTGGGGGCTATCCCAAATCTTTCCCCACTGTTGCACCGAATCTTCTTGGTCCTGAGCCGTGATGTAATTTCGAGATTCTTTTAAGTTGAATTCCCCACCATTTTTCTTGTCCCATCTTAGTTGGTCCTCTTCTTTTGAGATGACAATTTTCCTTTTCCCCAATTCCTCCTCCACCTCCTTCACTATTGTTACGATTTGATCTCTATTTTGTGGATTGAGTTTGTCCCAGATCCTCCATCTATTACGGTCATTTTCTTGTTTCCAATAGTCATGGATTTTGATTTTGCCTTGCTCGGTCATCTCCTGTTGGAGTTCCTCCCTATTCGTATTTTCCATTTTGGGTTCCTGTTGCCATGCGTCCTCTCAGAATCTAGTTCCAGAATCACCCTCTCTTGTAGTTTGTTGATCACTCCTTCCCATATTCTCATTTTGCATGCTCTGTCCATCAGGGGGATTCCCAACTATTTCATTAGGAGCGTCTTGCGTTCGAACCCCAAAATATTTGCCAGGTTTCTTTGAATTGTTGGGTTGGTATTGAAGAAATAGATCATGGATTTGGAGTTATTGATCTCCGTGCCCGAGGCTTCCCCAAACTCTTCTAAGATTATTTTATAGGCCTTTCGCTTCCTTGACTTTGGGTGTGCCATGGAGTAAGGTGTCATCAACGAACTGTTGATGCGTGGAGGTAGGGTAGTTTTCGAAAGGTTTGATGCCTGTTATTTCTCCTGTTGTAGTTGCTCTTTTTATGCTTCTATTGAGTCCTTCCATCATCAGAATGAACATGAAAGGTGATAGCGGTTCTCCTTTCCTAATGCCTCTTGAAGACCAAAAGGGTTTGGTTGGGGCTCCATTGATTAAAAGTGAGTAACTTGTTGTTGAGACTAGACTGACAATCCAGTTGATCTAGTGTTGTGCAAAGCTAAACGCTTCAAGAGTCTTGACCATATAGTGCCAGCTAATTTTTTCATAAGCCTTTGCTAGGTCAAGTTGGATTATCATCCCCCCTCTCCTCTAGAGTTTCGGTGTGTGTATAAGCTCATGGGCATGGATGATGTTGTCCACAATTTGTCGCCCTTCTACAAAACCCGCCCGTTCCTGTGAAATCGGTGTGGGTAGGAGAGGTTTCAGTCTATTGGCTATGACTTTGGAGATTATCTTGTAGACCACATTGCATAAAGCTATGAGTATGTAGAGGTCTGGGGTCCTTGCTTCATTTTCTTGGGGGATTAAGGTAATCATTGTGGAATTTAGCACTTTCAAAATGGAGGCCGAGCAGCTGGAGTCTTCCACCACCCCATACACGTCCTGTTTGACCACTTCCCAATAGGATTTGAAGAATTCCACTGTGAAACCATCTGGGCATGGGGCCTTTCCATTGGGCATCTCCTAGACCACTTGGTCAATTTCCTCCTTAGTGATGGGTTTGTTTAGGTTGATATTTTGTTCCTCGGTAACTATCCTGGGGATGTCTTGAGTTATCCTTTGTATGGAATTGGTTCGGTCTTGGTTGGGTTCCCGGGCTATCCCATGGAAGTGGTTTACCAATATGTTTTCAATCTCCTCGTGGGACTCTCTCTCGATCCCATCCCGATCCCAGATTTTTAGGATTTTGTTGTGGGTTCTTCTAGCAATGGTTGTTGTATGAAAAAACTTTGTATTCCGTTCTCCTTCCTTTAGCTACCTGATTCTGGACTTTTGGCACCATAGAGTCTTTTCCTGTTAGCATATTTCTTCCCATTCTCAGGTCATTTAGGTCTCTTCCTTTTTCCTATCCTCTGTATAGCCCTTGTCTATGCAAATTTCCTGGAGTTTCCTCATTCTGTCTTCAATATTTTTTTTCTTGGTTTATGTTTCCAAAGATTTCCTTGTTCCATTCCTTGAGTTTATGTTTGATGTACCTGAGTTTCTTATAAAGATTTAACATCTTTGTCCCTTGCTCCGGTTTTTGCGCCCGCCACCATTGGCTGATATTCTCCTTGAAAGTGGGATGTTCGATCCAAAATTTCTCAATTCTGAACAGTCTATTCCTCGGTGTGGTTTGGAAGTTTGATTCCAATTGGACTGGCCAGTGGTTTGAACCCCCCAAAGGAAGGATGTTGCAGTCTAAAGTTAAACCCTTTAGAATAATGGACTCTGACACCAAGAATCCGTCTAGCCTCGTTGGTATCTGATGTTGCTTTACCCGTTTGTTGTTCCATGTGAACTGGCCATTACTTGATTTGATGTCCACGATCTCCATTATGTCAATGAAAGCTGAAAAGTCTTCCGCATCTCTATCCAGTCTCCTGGTGCCTCCTTTTTTTCCGCAAGTGTCGTGATGATGTTGAAGTCCCCTACTAGGATCCAGTGGAGGTTGCTGGAACAGGATTTTAGGTTTTCTAGGTCTAAGAGCATTCTTCTCTTTTCTTCCAACATCTGAGGACCATACACATTAATGCATAAAATCACCTCCATGTTACCTATGATTTGCATGTTAACCGAAAGTGTGTGTCTAGTGGCTTCGACTGCTAGTAAATTCATCACTTGTGGGTTCCACAAAGTTAGAATACCGCCTGTCGTCTGATGTCCTTCGACAACCAATGTCTTGTACTTGCTCCATTATTTATTGTTGATTGTTTCCATTCTGTCTATAGTACATTTTGTCTCTTGGATGAAACAGAGGTCCGGTTGTTCCTTCCTCAGTCTGTCTTTAAGGATTCTTTATTTTCGTGGGTTGTTTAGGCCTCTAATATTCCATGTTATAATCTTCATTTAAACATGTGGGGGGGAGTTGGGAAAGAGATTTTTTATCTTACCTGAGTTTATCAACAGAGCTCCTAGTTCCTGTAGGGATACACTGTTTGATTTCATGCTTTTCTTCCTTCTCGTCTGCTTGGGTGAGAGCTGGAGTTGTCCCTTGCTTGCTTTGATTCCGAGGTGTCCTATCTCCCCGTGCGTGCAATTAATCCCTTTGGATTTTTCTTCCTCCCTTAGGAGGACTATGTATTGAATATTATCTAGTTGCTCCACTAGTACATTGTCTACGCCCTGCCTTTTCCATTGCTCCAATATGTTCAGAAGATCTATTCTTTCCCTTTCCATAATATCTCTGAGATTAGGATCTTCCGTACCTACCTCACTTGGCATCATTTCCGCATCTCCGTCTACCTCCTGCATGGGGGTGTTGGCATCTTTGGTTTCTCCATCCATAGGAGTTGTGCTACCCCCTGTTCCATCTTATTGCTTGGGCTGTTTTGTTCTCATTTGTGGTTTGTTCCTTAGTTTCTTTGGCTTTTTCCTTTTCCTTTCCTCCTTCTTCCCCTTTGTTGATTTTGTCCCACCCTTCCGTTCAAGTCCTGGCTTCCAGATTGCTTCCCGTTGGGGCTTTACTTGGTTTCTTGTTTGCTTTGTTCCTGTGGTTCAGCTTGATAAATCCCTCCTCATCATGTTGTATTTTGGTGTTTTCCTCTTCTTGTTTTCTATTGAGAGGGCATTCTTTGAATAGGTGTCCATGTTCATGGGATCTTCTGCATCTGAAAGGGATCTGCTCGTAGTCGATGCTTTGTATCCATTCCTCATCCTTGAATTCCAGGCTTATGGCTTCTGGGAGTGCCCTTGAAACATCCATCTCTATGCAGATCCTTGCGTAGGAGGTATATCTCCATTTTAGGGTTGCTTCCGATGTCTTCACATATTTTCCAAGTTTGTTCCTGAATGCTTCGAAGGTGGAGGGTAGCCAGTAGTCTAGCGGTAGGGAGTAAAGCCTCAACCAGACGGGTACATTCTTGAAGGTTTCTTTCTCTAGGGAGAAGTTTTCCTTCCATGGCTACATGTACAGTCCTATTGGGGCAAGGAAGTATGGCCCCCCTCAAAGATTCCATCCCTGTCCTCCAAGTTCATGAATACTGCTGTGAAGAAGCGTTTCGACCCCAGGTGGAGTTCCACTTCCCCGCTTGGCTTCCATTGGTATTTTATCGAGTTGTGAAACATTCTCTCTATGGGCCACAAACCCATGAACTTGCAAATGAGTGCATGCATCTTCATCTGGTTCCGGTAGAGTTGCATTTGTGGATCCTCCGGTATCAGCGTTGTCTTAGATTTACACGGGTTGCGCCCTTCTACCCCATTGGGGTTTGCTGGGTTTTGTGCATCATTCTGGGTTACTCTGGCTTCTTCCCCCATGCGGTCTCTTTCTTCCTAGTTTCTTTCCTGATTCTTTTATGGTCCTGATCCCGATGCGCTCGTCACTGGTTCCTTGAAACTGCCGCCGCGTGGGCCTTTGTCCCTGTCCACCACTATCTGCTTGTATGAGGGGGTTCCATTACCGCCCCCTTTGGTAACCATGCTTTGCTCCTCTGTGTCTGCGACTATCAAACCCTAGCTGCTTGTTGCTCCCGCTCTTCTCACCACCTCTTTTTTGCTTTTTGAACTCTTAATGTGTTGCCATTGTTGACAACCAATAATTCTTGTAAAAATTTATCATGATAAAATGTCCTCGCCCCCAAGGGATAAATTTTTTTATAATATTATTTATTTTATATACACAATATTATTTATTTATATTATGAATAATAAAAATTTCCCAAACAACTTCTTAGAGCTTTACAAAGATTTTAACTTTTATATTTATATAACTTATTTTTATAAAAATGTTATGTTTTATATTCAAAACATATTAAAAACCCAAAATGCAAAAATATATCATCCTTGGGCTCATGGAATTGCTTGATTAGGTTATTAGTCTCTACCCCTATTTGCAGCACCTGGTCGAAAGGAGAAGGCGAGCTATCATATTTCTCCCCTCGCTCCAAGGTGGTCCGTCCACATGGTGGAGTGTGTTGACGCGTGTCCTTCATGATATTAACTTTGTGAACATAACAACATAACATTCACTGCAAATGTAGTACATGTCATCTACTTATTGCCTCTGGATTTATGAGCACTCACTAGAGCCTAGATTGTTTTTTTAAGGAATGTTTTAGTCATCATCACGAATACTTTCTCATTTACCATGGTTTATGATTTTCTTAGTAATAGTGAAAAATAGTTAATATTTTTTTTTATGGGGCATAAAATGTATTTATACTAAAACTAACCCAATTTGATCCTATAAATTATAATTTTATATTTTATTTAAAAAAATAAAATTTCAAAAGAAGAAAAATTTGTGATATAATAAGTTTTTCCATTTCTACTAAAATAATTAAAATAAACTAATTATTTTATATATAAAAAGAAATTATATCTATTTTATTTTTAAAATTTTATTTATATGGAATTTATTATTTTTTATATTTTATTGATAATTAATCATTTACTTATTAATTATGAAAGTTTGAAGCAAATGATTTTCTTATAAGATATTATTGACTTTCTCACTTTCTCTAGTGTCATTCCTAAACCTGGAGGTAAACACTACATCTTATGTTCACTTATTCTTTGTCATCATACCACGAGTTAACATTAATTGCTCAAAGTTTTCTTGCACACCATCAAGACTACATAGGCCTATAGTTCTTTCCATGTTTCTCAGCATCAGTTGTTTTAGTTATAGGCACATGTATTGGTTTCCACACGCTTGCACATTTTCCCTTCAACTAAACATAACCCCCTATTGCTACACATAAACAACTATCATTGCGTGCTAGTCCTTTCTCTCCATCCTTCCCCACTTCAAATGGGGGTGCTTTTGAGATAAACCAAGAGAAATTCATATGGAATAGGAGGGAACACCATGGGAGATAACCACCTCACCTACAACCAACCCACCAAGTTAAAGACAAATCCCCATTGTCCAACTTTAATGAGTTACATGCATTGTTAAGCATCTAGTATCATTTTGTTTCCATCCTTCTAGTTGCATTCATACAATATTATTTCTTATTGCTTGGTAGTTAGATTGTGGACCCATTGTAAACCTATAAGAGAGGCCCTTATGCCATATGCGTAAAGTGCTTGATCTATTATGATCTATTCTAATTTCTTGGGTTTTTATTTTTACATCTTATCTTTCTTCACATCAACTAAAACATTTTGGTTTTTATTTCTTTAGTTTGATTCTTAGGTAGCTTATGCCTTATCACATTCAATTTGGTCTGTATTTATAATTGCATAAATTTTACTCAAATTGGTAGTGATAGTATCAATCCTAGTGATAACATCACATTCAATCCATGTACTATCTCACTTTAGTACTATCATCATATGTCATTCAATCAATCTCGTACTTGTGACACTGTAGATCTCAACACTAACATATTATACCTAATTCACTTGATATCATCATTCGAGTGTTATAATTGCATGTTATTCATATAATATAATCATTCCAATGCTATCATTGCATCAATTAGCTCTCGTACTAACACTTTAGTAATATTAGTGCATTTTATTCACTATTGTACTAACATTGTCGATCTTAGCACCAACATTGCATTTCATTCACTAAGCTTAACATCATCACTCTCACATGCTTAGCAAACCCCAAGTTGATGTGATAACATCTTCCCTCACTCTGGTACTAACATTGCATAATGTCCTACCACATGCATAACAATTGGCATTCCCAATACCAAACCCTAGGTCGATGTGAGAGATCCTCCTTTGTATGGTACTAACAAAATGGGGTATTTCAATGTCATGTCTTGTGGCTCTCTTTAGCTTATGTTTTTTTCCCTTGGAAATAGCTCCTTTGGAAACTCTTGTGCCCTTCCCTTTGATACGAGGATGGTACCCAACATAAAGCACCCAAATCACTGATGCCTTCCCCAATTCACGAACCTCTTTTTTGAGATGAGAGCTCTTTTTCATATTTCTTTCTGTTGGGGATCGTTGTCCTTCATTGTTCTACTCCACTCACTTGTGTGATCTAATGGATTTGCACACTTCTCATTTCTTATCAATTCTCTATAGTTATTTTTAAAGGGGAAATGTTAGTCAATGTAAGAGGTGATTCTCTAAATTTTCTATATGAGATTTATTAAAAATTTCTTTAATTTAGATTCTTTTTAAATATATTAAATTAATTGAATAAAAATAAAAATTACTAAATTGGAAAGAAAAGAAGAGAAATCAAGCATATCTGGCTTTAATGGGACACGTTGGCAAGATATTGATAGATCTCCTCCTCTTTGTTTGCTCAATGAGGGTAAAAATGTGAGTGTGATGTGTGCAAATGGGCACAAATTGTGCCCGTAATCCGTTAAAAATGTTATATCAGAGGGCATTCCTACTTATGAACCTATGTGGCAAGTTGAGTGGAGGTTCGAGATTTTCCAAACCTATAGCTTCAAGAACACATGCACATTCTCGAGAATGTACACGTGTTCCTACGAGTGTGTGTTCCTATTGACCCCCTTGCCACTTTTTCATCCACCAACTTTGTGCACACACCCTGCATTGTGTGAGTGGACAACCACTTGGCCTAAGTGGGAAAATAGTCATTTTTCCGACCAGATATGAAATATATTGTTGTTGACATGTGGACCTTGTTTGTGAATCCCGAATTTGATCGAAAAACAAAAGAGGCTGGAAATCTAGGATGTTGTCAACTGGGTGTTGAACTGTAACTACTTCTTCGAGAAGAGGAGGCTCGAACAACTTCATATTATTCACATTTAACACATCATGTATGCCTTGTTTTGTGGGAAAATCTAGATGATACACATTCTCTTCAAGGAATTCTAACACTGTGTATGGACCATATTTGTAACATCCCCAGCTCTGCTCTAGGCCACGTCACATCAAAATTTTGAGCTCTGATACCACTTTGTAATGTATTCAGCCTCCTATCTAAGTTCTGTTACCACTTTGTAAAGTCTCAACTACCGCAACTCACTAAATAAATCTCTGATATCAATTATTTCTTTTGCGGAAACAACTCATTGAAACCAATAGCGTGCATAATTGGCCTTGTGATACTCGTATCTACATTTTTCTAGTGCACGCAAACCGGTCTCATACCGTGCACAACAACTATGTCTTAGAAATTCTACGCGTTCAACCATCATTCTGTCAGTCACATCGACCATCCCTCAACACACATGACATTACTAGCTTCGCGCTAGAACCCATACGATTATTGTTGAAGTTACTTAATAGATAGTGACTATAACATCGGAATGAACTCATAATACAACTATGCATGCAACCATTCCTATGACGTGCGCGAGTTCTGTCCCATTTTCATGCACTGACTGATTTCCCTACCTGCACGATGATTCAGGCCTTGCCTCAAAATTCCATGATCGTTACCACATAATTGTCTAACAGAAAACACGTAATAACTAACATGCTCTACATCTGCAATTGTTACGCAAAACTAACAATACATGCACAACCCAACATAATTATGTACCAATTCCATAAACACATATAGCATAAGTATTCACATATTAACTAGTATATAAGCACATATAAATTGTCATGGCCATGCCCTGCATATGCAACAAACATGTAGTTCTACAACATATATAATCCGCACACACACACAATTGTAACACATAATATATTTAATATGTATATGCAAATTACATATTAAATGCACATAAGAAGACATTTATATTTTTTTGTAATACACCAACTGGGAAAAGACCTCAGATGTTCCTCCTAGCCATAGACTCTACCACTCAAAAAATCTGAGCAGCAGGTCACCCCTCAGTTGGGCTTAAACTCCACCAAGGCAAAGGATTCCTAAGCCAAGATAAGGTATATTAACAATCAAAACACCTAGACAAGGGTGTCAACCCCAACAAACGTAATACAATCCCTCATTCCCCACATGCATGTCCCACCCCAAGAAGTGGATCCCTTCTCTTCTCAACAATTTTTTGACTGCCCCACTTCCCTTCCAAGGCTTCAGCAATAGGCCAAACAAGAATTCTCAGAGCCTTGTAGCTGCAGCTGGACACCTTGGGAAAGCAATTCCTAGTAGTTCTCTCATATGGAGAGAATTCTTACGGTCCAAACAACATGATTCTTCAATAGCACATGGGATTGACAACTCGCCTATTCAATAACACACGGTCTCGACAACCCACCTCTTCAATAACACATAGGGTTGACAACGTGCCTCTTCAATAGCACACATGCCTTCCCAAATACAGGTTTATGTGGTGGTAGCAAGTTACAACAAGATACATATGCTTAGCAGAGGAAAGTTGGTATGCATGATGAAAGAATAAATGAATCCCCCCAAAATACACTAAGGCCCAACAATATATTTGCATGACTAAAACTAAACACTTGTCACCTTAAGAACTAGTTTCGTTCCACTTAGTGACTCATTCCCATCTCTTAGGAATTTAGGATAAATATATATACTATAAATTATATTTTTGGAAATATTATTAAAATATTCATATTTCCTCACTCTTAACCCCTTTTTCCTGTTTTAGTAGAGTTTAATCCCTCGTTTTTTTTTTTCCTGATTGATATATTTTTTATTAATTATATGATATATTTTTTTATTAATTATATGAGTATCTTTACATTTTCTACCCCAAGAACTATGAAATAAGCAAGCACCTTCCCTTCATACATGCACAAAACTTTACACTTTGTCACACCAAAACACACAAACCCTCCAACCTCAAAATATTTATATACAAAAGCTCTCAAACCCCAAAATATTTATATACAAAAACTCTCTAGCCCGAAAATATCCGAGCTACAAAGACCAGTATGATGCGCACTTCAAGACAATTGTCATGCACATCCTCAGGTGCGGGCAAACTATGCACTGGGCGCGCACTCCACCTTTTGTGCACGTGCAGAGCCCATATGTCTTCTTCTATGAGGGTGCAATATGGCAAGCTGTAATGGCAAAGGCTATGGGCAATGAAGCCCTAGATACCCTAATGGCAAAGGCTATTGAACATATCCCCACCGTGCAATCATTAAAACCTCCATCAAATTCTCCAAATTATAAGCGTCTATCAGCGTAATAATAGCGTTTACTGAGTCAATAAGCCCGACTTTTGGCTGTCATTATAAAGCGCCCATATGTCTTAGGGTGCAATCCGGCCAGAAGTAATGGCAAAATCTATGAGCAGTGATGCCATACGTACCCAGCAATTCAGAAGATCTTGCTCTTGATCTTCTAAATGTCACAATTCACTCACAAAAAATTGATTTCTACCATCAACATTCCTATGAGACTCTTTGAAAATTAAAATGTATTTGCTACAGAATGGTTATCGCTGAGACTCTTTGAAAATTAAAATGTATTTGATACAGAATGGTTGGTAGCAGGCAAATAATAAACAAAAGCATTAAGTAATGGATTAAGTATTTCGCAGACTGGTGTACTTTATAGAAGACAGTAACGCCAATATTATTAAGTATATAAAAGTAGGAAATGCAACACAAATGACATTTAATAGTTAGTCGACAAAGGGAATGCAGTCAGCCATTTACAGCAGAGCCGAAACCGGCAAAAGGGAGCTCCATCACTACTCAGGTATTGACATGATTGGCGTATCCGAAATATAAAACTAAAATTACTCAGACAACTCCGCTCCTTCACTACTCAAAGTATTGATTTTATTGGCTTATCCAAAATATAAAATTAAAATTACTGATACTGAGGTGTAGATCAGACAAGAAAATTTGAAGCAGCATGTGTATCAATACAGAGAATTAAGAATATAAAAGACAAGTATATAACATGAGAAAAATACATATTAAAGCTAAGCTGCCATTACATCTCATGCCTGGTGATACCCTATGATGTCGATGCTAAACTAATAGATTACGACTACACAGTGCTTTGATTAGATTACACCTAGACGCTGGTTACGACTGTGGGCAGAGTAGGGGTGAGCCCATTGAAAACTTGGGGAAGGGGAATCAACAAAGCCATTATGATCCTGTGGCTGATGATGAGGTGGAGGGTGTAGAGGAAGATCAGAAGCAGCTGGGGCGTAATCAGGGTCGTCGTCGTCGTCGTCATCACCATGTTTCTTGTACCAATCTCCACGCTTTGCACTGTAGAAGCTGCCAGCGATCATCAGGGTGCCGCTGCTCCTCCTGAATTTCAACATAGTAGTGCTTTCTAGTCTGAATGAGCTTAAGCTTAAACAAACAGAAGTAAGTAAGCAGACTGGCTATGGCACGAGTTCCTACAATAATAATATTATTCAAATATCAGACGAAAACAGATTCAACTGGGTATTCGAGCGAGATCGCGTAGGTCTCATGGAATTGCTTGGTTAGGTTAGTAGTGTCCAGCCCTATTTGTAGCAGCGGGAAGAAAGGAGAACGCGAGCTATCTCGTTTCCCGCCTCCCTGCAACGTGCTCCCTCCACATGGTGAAGTGTGTCAACGTGTGTCGTTCACAATATTAGAGAACATGTCGTTCACTGTTTGTCTTTTGAACTGTGATCAGTCATAAGGAATATTTTGAAGTTGAGAGATCCTACCTCCATTTTGAAGGAATATTTTGGTAATTATAAATATTTTCTATCATTTTTACAATGTTTTATGATTTTTTTGATGGACAGTGACTATGTTATTGACAATTTTCAGATTAAGAGCGACTGTTATCAAAATTCTGGTACACAGGAAAATAATAAAGAATATAATACCATCTCCTCTCCATCCAAACTTTTAAATCACACTTTCCTTCTCTAATATATAAAATACAAAAATATTTTGTATTGAACTTTTATCATATTCAAATAAATAATATGAATAATTGGATGTTTTGTATTTAATTTTAATCATTTTATTACAAAATTATAAGCCATTTTATTACTAATATAATATGTTATTGAATTTGGTATTAAAGCTTTAATATTATTGTTACATGCCATGCCATTCATTCAGTTAGTATATATAATTAAGTTAACTTATTATCACCACTAGAGTGGAGTGTTATTTTTTCATACCATTTATATAATATTATCATTCTAATTCTACAATTGTATAATTTGTGTAATTTACTCAAGTACATATATTTTAATATTCTTAGTGTATGTCATTCACTCTAGTATTAATATTGTGGATTTTAGTATTAACATTGCATTTCATTTACTCAAGTTTAATATAGTTAATCTTACATGTTTAGCAATTATCACCACTAGAGTGGACTGTTATTCTTTCATGCCATTTATATAATATCATCATTCTAATTCTACAATTGCATAATTTGTGTAATTTACTCAAGTACATATATTTTAGTATTCTTAGTGTATGTCATTCACTCTAGTATTAATATTGTGGATTTTAGTATTAACATTGCATTTCATTCACTCAAGTTTAATATAGTTAATCTCACATGTTTAGCAATTGGGATTATGTGCATCAATTTCATGTTGATGTGATAACATCCTTCCTCATTTTAGTATCAACATGGCCTAATGCCATGACATGCTCATAACTATTATCATTCCTTACACCAAACTAGAAGTTGATGTGATAGATCATCCTTTGTTTAGTACTAACAAAATGAGTATTTTTAGTGTCATGTCTTGTGGACTTTCTTTAGTTTATGTTTTTTCCCTTGGAAATAACTCAAAAAACTCTAGTGCACTTCCCCTTCACCCAAGATTGATATCCAAAGTAAAACATGTAACTTAGAATCAATGCACCTAACCCAATGAAAATTAAATTAGAAACAATTGAGACCTACATAATGAATTGGATTACTAATAATAACCTACAACAATAACACCGGTTTATTAAACTAATCTTAAAAACCACAACTAATAATTATTATCTATGATATTTAGAATAATATCTTAAAATATATTTATATATTAAAATTTCATTCCGTATTAATATTTTTGTTTTAATTAAATTATATATATATANACACCGGTTTATTAAACTAATCTTAAAAACCACAACTAATAATTATTATCTATGATATTTAGAATAATATCTTAAAATATATTTATATATTAAAATTTCATTCCGTATTAATATTTTTGTTTTAATTAAATTATATATATATAATAATTTACAAATAACCTCATATACAATCACTAATAAAAATATAAATAAATTATAAAACATTATTTATATAAAATTTCCTAACACTACTCACCAAAAAAAATTATGTGAGAAAATTTAGTCACTAAAATCTATAAACTATAATGTGATTCTATAATCTATAATGTTTTACTTCAATCAAGGAATTGGTTTTGAAATAAATAAATGGATAGTTTCAAATAAATAAAGTAATAATTTTAAACATCTTTATTCGGTGTTGGCATCAAGGTTAAGTTAATTTTATTATAATAATAAAATTTAATTTAAAATTAGATTTTTTAAATTGATGTATATATATATATAATTAAATAAGTAGTTTTTTTTCAACAATTCGATTCATAGTATAGTTTTAAAAATATATATATTAAAACCTATAATTTTATAAAATAAAATTTATATTCATATTATATTATTATTATAAATGTAATTTTTTTTTTAAGTTAGAAAATTATATTAAAGCTTCAAAAAATGGAAATTACATCTGTCTATCTTGCATGTTCAAATGTGGCAGCAATGTCTTGGTGGGAAACCACTTCTGCCACTTGTTCAAAATATATATGTAAAAATAGTAAAAAGAAAAAACAACAATACCACACAGGGCATAGTTTCTGAGTGCTAGACTAAGAAAACAAACTGAGACCAAATTACCCAGGGCTGGGCGACCTCTCATGGCTACATAAACAAAACTAAAAACAAGTTTTAGAAGCATAATCAACTAGTTCTGGAGTTAGACCTTTGCCTAGTGAAAGTCTGGCGCACCTGCAAATTGTTTTTGTTCGAGATTGCTTGTTAGAGGTCCTGCAAGAATGTCATTAGGAGGTCCATGCAGTTCCAACGCTCTAATTCCTTGCTTTGTAGCTCGTGTATGGCGGTTTTGACATCCCCTAAACCTCTCTTGAGGTCATCCAAGGAGTCCTCAAAATATGTTCTTTCCACACAACAAGGGTAAGCTGAGGGGAGCGGGGGGGACAACGGAGAGTCGGAGGAAGAGGAGGGACAGACAAAGGAGGGGGTGGAAGTAAAAGGAACTGTGGAGGTGATTGGAGGCGGTGGGGTGGTGAGGGGGAAAAGGCAGAGGTGGAGGGTGGTGAGGTGGGGAGGGGGGAGGAGGAGAAAAACCAAGAGAATTCCCAAAGTTGTCGAACCATTCGATTCGACAGACATAAGGATTCGAGAGCAGGGAGAGATCCAGGGTGCTTTCGCGAGTAGGCTGAGTGGAAGTGTGAGCTTCAATGGGGTTCATATTGGGGTCGCCTTCGATATCTTGGGGAGAATCGCAGTTAGGTGCACGTCTGCGTCAACTTCAGGTGGCAGAACGTTTGGCCATACATCCTCCCCTTAGTCTGTCCACATGTTGAGCCCGTAAACATCCCATTCGAGGTATTATAAATGTAATTAAATGTACTTTTGATATGCTATTATTATTATTGATAATTTTTTTGTAAGGATGTAAACTATATAGAATTTAAAATTACATATTGAATAATGATTATTCATATTGATACATTATTTTGATACATTATTTTGTAAAGATGTAAATTGTATAGAATTTAAAATTACATATTGAATAATTTATATCAATAATTTATACAATCGTTGAAACAATTTATATTGGGAAGAATATAAAATTTGAAATGATATGTTATATGATTCATTTTATTGTTATTTTATGAATTTTTATTATGGATATGTATGTATTTTTAATATTTTTAATTAATTTTTTTATGTGAATTAGAAACTTGGTTTTCAAAACATAACATATACTAGAAAAAATCAATAATTTATATTTGAATTTAGTTTAAATTCACTTTATTTTATGGAGTTTATTATTTTTATTTTTTATTTTTTATACTAGGGAATCGACAACCAAGAAGATCGTGACTGTGACACGGGTCGAATCTCACGCACTATAAACCCTAGGAGAAACCATACCACACAAGTAAGCACGCCTCCGAAAATCGGGGTGAGAATCCATCTTGAGACCTCATTTTTACATAGTTCCTTCCATTTACACGGCACTTGCCAATGAGTCTACACTCTGCCATTTTATAGAGTTTATTATATTTGAAATAAAATTACTAATTACAATTAATAATAGTTTTCCATTAAAATTTATTAAACTAAAATTGATTTTATGTATTGAAGTTCCACATCATCATAAAACATTTTAAAGTAAAACTATAAATAGCATTTAATATAATATGTGTTGGATTTATATTCTATTCAATGTAGATAATTTGGACATATTGAATTTTAAATAGCATATAAATCATATAATATTAATACCACTTTAAGCATAAATTATTATTCATATATATATTATTATTTATTTTTTTATCATAAAATTATATTATGATTCATAAAAATTTCATTAACAACTCACTTTACAAAATTTTTAATTTTTTATATTTATATATAACTCTTTTTATAAAAATGTCATATTTTATATTCCAAAACATACCAAAATATATAAAATGTATGATTCAAATTTAAATAAAAGTATTAAACATTTTACACTTAAATATTATTGAACAAACTAAATCATAATACAATATGTATCATTTAATTTAAAATAAAATTATTATTCATAATATTAATATAAATTAACTATAATTTCATGACCAATAATCATTTATAATAATTACGTCGAAAGGCTTACACCTATGAATAATGGGCACAATTAATGATCTTTAACTTTATTTAACCTTAAACTCTAATCTCATGGCTATGCATTGAAGATGCCGACATATTCTAGTGGCCCTCCAAAATCAATGGGTCAGATTTATTGTTCATAACTTTCTTGCATTTATCAAAGCATCCGCTAACATGCCACTTTTTAACATTTTACCTAATCACATTAAAAAATTCTCAACCGATACCTTTCGACATTCTCACCATGAGAGTATTAATTTAACTCTCACAAAACAACAATACATTAAATACATTAATATATACATCAATAATAACATTATTAATACATTAATAATGCAATAATACATTGATATTTTTTTTTTAACAAGGAACGGTTATGTTGCATTAATAAGCTTTCAGGCAGACCTGAATCAAAAAATTACATATCTAAAGAAGGTTGGTACCCTAATAAAGCGTCAGCTAACTTTCTTGTGAACGTCTTGGGAAACTCGTCCCCTTTGCTTCTTGAGCTAATTCAGAAGATGACAAAAATTGCATACATGAGTAAATTTTCACAAATTGTGAGCATAGTAGAGACAAAAACAGCATTAAACCCAGGGGGATGAAAATTTCCCCTTAAACTAGGGATCCAACTTTTTCTAAGAACCTAAAGCAATGCTGATTCTTTTCTCTAGCTTTATTGGTCTTCCGCCTCCGGTGCATGGGGCGGAGACTAACCGATTGTCATCCGTTCGGTTTCCACAGAGACCGATACAACCAGTTCGCGTTGGCGGTATAGTCTTGCCGGACTCACGCCATAGTGGTGGATTCTGAGGGTTTTCGTCACGGGGCTTCATCGCTGTCGCTTCGGATCCTTGGCCATCCTCCTTCAACACGTTAAAGTCGCTGAATTTGTTGCCTGCAGGGTGGCCTTTAGCTCCGGGTTAACGGATCCTCGCCTTTGGCCGCCTTCTCGTCATAGGTTATCACGAAAATCATCTTCTTTGACCGGCCTGCCCTCGTGAGTTTAGACAACTTTAAGTAAGTGGTCGAGGTATGGCACTGCAGGCACTTAAAGGGACCGGCCAGAACTGTGCCTCTCGATGTGGCACCATTCCCCAGGGAGAGCTTTATGGCGTCCGGAAGTCCTTTTTTTGAGATTTACCTCAACACAAATTCGAGTGCAGGAGAATTGTTCCCCCTTCGGCTCCGCCCTTTCTAGGAAACGCCCAAGCTTGTTACCAATGTCCTCCAGAGCCGAACTCATAGAGCGATTGAAGGTGAGGCAGCCTAACCCATACATGGGCTGCTGTGATCTCGGCTCCCGGGTTAAAGTCAAGAGTCCAGGGGGTTAAGAATGTTCTCTCGACCCCATTAGCAGGGACTGACTGCGTCCAGATTCCCGTCCGCTTCCTCGTGAAGTCAAGACAAAAATCCCCACATAAAGGGTAACATTTCCTCAGACAAGATCTTCCAACGGGCCTTCCATCCATGCCTCCATCGATGGGCTTGGCCATAACCCCACGTAGTCTAATGAGAGCTGCCGCCAGAAGAAGGCAGCTGGTAGGGTCCTTCCGGATCTAGCTCCAGAGATAATCTCTCCATCTTCTTAAACGGAATTGAGAAGGTTTAGGTTTTGGTCCTCACGAGCTGATCTCAACCTTTGAAATTTTCTCAGAGGGTCGGCGCCGGTGACCGAGCCATCGCTGGGATAATGATGACTCGCCTTTGCACTTCCAAATAAAACCCCAAGGCGCTTTGTCTGCGTCTCAGAACCTCACCGCTTCAAACAATAGCTCCACCGCGAAACCGGCTAATCCGTTTCTCCATAAACGCCAACGCTCAGCAAGCAGTCATGGCCACCAAAACCGCTGTCTCCGGGCCGGTGTCGCCTCCAAGATGCTTGTAAGCACCGACGAATCCATGGGTCCGGGTGCTCTACTACCATGATCACAAGACTGCGACTCTAAAACCAGAGCTTTAGGCTGTTAGGTTCGGACCCTAGCCGCTACAATCTCTCGCCTCGCTTCATCTTCCCGCCTCTCCTCATAAACAAAACACGATCAAGCATCCAAAAAACATATTCAATTACACACCCCTTCAGCCACAATTTTTCACTCCGGTGATTTTTCTCTTAGTCGTCCTCCAAAATCAATGGGTCAGATTTATTGTTCATAACTTTCTTGCATTTATCAAAGCATCCGTTAACATGTTTACTTTTTAACATTTACCTAATCACATTAAAAAATTCTCAACCGATACCTTTCGACATTCTTAGCCGCGAGAGTATTAATTTAACCTCACAAAACAATACATTAAATACATTAATATATACATCAATAATGTAACATTATTAATACATTAATAATGTAATAATACATTGATATATTAATGTAATGTATAAATTAAAATTTAATTTCATTACTATATAAAGTAACTTATAAATTAATTAATATATTAACAATGTAATGTAATAATTAATTTTATACACTATTACATTATTAATTAATACATTGTCAAAGTATTAATACATTAATAAAGTAATACATTAATAATATGATAAATATATCATTAAATAAATTAATAAATAAACAATACATTATAAAGTATTAAATATAATATAATTAAAAATATCTATATAATATAATTTTTTTAAATATAATATAATTAAAAATATTTATATAGTTAATTTTGAAATTCATAATTGATTAATAATATGTATAAAGTTAATAAATTAATAGGTATAAAATATTCGTTAGAATGCGACATTGGAAAATATTTGACACAATGGGATGGTAGGAATGTTCATGACAATGTGACGTTTAGAAATGTTTGTCACAATGGGACGGTAGGAATGTTCATCACAATGCGATGTTGGGAAATGTTCGTCACAATGCAACGTTGGGAAATATTCGTCACATTGGGACGGTACTAATGTTCATCACAATGCGATGTTAGGAAATGTTCGTCACAATGCGACGTTGGGAAATGTTTGTCACAATGTGACGTTGGGAAATGTTCGTCACATTGGGACGATAGGAATGTTCATCACAATGTGATGTTGGGAAAAGTTTGTCACAAAGCGACGTTAAGATGATGTGCGAGAAAATCAGAAAGTGATGCATTGTTAACATTCATTTCGAGCGTCGCATTGTTAAGAAATGTTCGTCAAAATGCGATGTTGGGAAATGTTCGTCACAATGGGACGTTGGGAAATGTTCGTTACATTGGGACGGTATGAATGTTCATCACAATGTGATGTTGGGAAAAGTTCGTCACAATGTGACGTTGGGAAGTATTCTTCACAATGCGATGTTGGGAAATGTTAGTCACAATTTGACGGTAGGAATGTTCATCACAATGAAATGTTGGGAAATGTTTGTCAGAATGTGACGTTGGGAAATGTTCGTCACAATGGGATGGCATGAATTTGCCTCACAATGCCAAATCGAAAGAGCTGTTAGAAATTGACGTCAGGAATGTTGTTTATGGGTGTGTGACGTTGGACAATGATCGTGACAATGTGACAGAAAAAAGTTAGTAACATAGTGGGGTTTCGACATGCTCATCACATTACGATGGTTGTGGGAGGATGTTTGTCACAATATGACTTAGGGATATGTTTTTCATAGAGTGATGAAAGGAATGCTTGTCACAAAACAACGTTGGAAAATGTTCACCAGAATGTCACAAAGCAAAAAGTTAGTAACATGTTGAGGTTTTGGCATGCTTGATTGCAATGTTGGTGGAAGGATGTTAGGCTTAGGAACATTGGAGCATGACATCAAGGGTTATATAAATTTGAGTTTTTCATTATGAGTTATATAAATTTATGTTTCTTAGTGAGGGTTAAGTTGCATCATGAAGAATTGTAAACTATGGAAAAGATAAATGTTATAAAACATTGTCATATGTTACAAGAAAAAAAAAAGGAAAATTCATAATTGATTAATAATATGTATAAAGTTAATAAATTAATAGGTATAAAATGTTCGTTAGAATGCGACGTTGGAAAACATTTGATAGAATGGGATGGTAGGAATGTTCATGACAATGTGGCGTTCAGAAATCTTTGTCACAATGGGACGATAGGAATGTTCATCACAATGCGATGTTGGGAAATGTTCGTCACACTGCGACGTTGAGAAATATTCGTCACATTGGGACGATACGAATGTTCATCACAATGCGATGTTAGGAAATGTTCGTCACAATGCGAAGTGGGGAAATGTTTGTCACAATGTGATGTTGGGAAATGTTCGTCACATTGGGACTATACGAATGTTCATCACAATGTGATGTTGGGAAAAGTTTGTCACAAAGTGACGTTAAGATGATGTGTGAGAAAATAAAAAAGTGATGCATTGTTAACATTCATTTCGAGCGTCGCATTGTTAGGAAATGTTCATCAAAATGTGACGTTCGGAAATGTTCATCACAATGGAACGTTGGGAAATGTTCATTACATTGGGACGGTATGAATGTTCATCGCAATGTGATATTGAAAAAAGTTCGTCACAATGCGACGTTGGGAAGTATTCTTCACAGTGCGATGTTGGGAAATGTTAGTCACAATGGGACGATAGGAATGTTCATCACAATGAAATGTTGGCAAATGTTTGTCAGAATGCGACGCTGGGAAATTTTCATCACAATGGGATGGTAGGAATTTGTGTCACAATGCCAAATCGGAAGTGCTGTCAGAAATTGACGTTAGGAATGTTGTTTATGGTTGTGTGACATTGGACAATGATCGTGACAATGTGACAGAAAAAAGTTAAGTAACATAGTGGGGTTTCGACATGCTCATGACATTGCGATGGTTGTGGGAGGATGTTTGTCACAATATGACTTAGGGATCTGTTTTTCATAGAGTGACGAAAGGAATGCTTGTCACAAAACAACATTGGAAAATGTTCACCAGAATGTCACAAAGCAAAAAGTTAGTAACATGTTGAGATTTTGGCATGCATGATTGCAATGTTGGTGGAAGGATGTTAGGCTTAGGAACATTGGAGCATGACATCAAGGGTTATATAAATTTGAGTTTTTCATTATGAGTTATATAAATTTATGTTTTTTAGTGAGGGTTAAGTTGCATCATGAAGAATTTTAAACTATGGGAAAGATAAATGTTATAAAACATTGTCATATGTTACGAGAAAAAAAAAAGGAGGATGAGTTAAAGAAAATTTCACGTTACTTTGGCAATTACATAAGCAACCTTATCGTTGACATTAAATAAATTAATAAAAATACAAAAGATTGTGTTTAACTTTCATAAATTAAAAGTTCAACTTTAATATCATATCATATTGTGACAATTTAAATGTAAAAAGAAAAATAACTTTAATATTGAATTTTGTAATAAAGTTTTGTTTATCATATAAAAAATTTATGAATAATATGAGACATAACAACATATGGAAAGTACAATCATAGAAGGAAAGAAAAATAAACTATAGTTTACATGTATAAAAGAAATTGCATTTCAAAAATATTGTGACAATTTAAAAGTAATAAAGTGACTAAGTTGAATGTAAATAATTATTGAAGAGATAGACTTCTTTAAAATATGGCATAGTAAAATAAATAATAGTAATATGGTTCTCTTAAATATAATGTAATATACTAAAAGTGAAAAGTAAAAAGTAAAAAGTTTATGTTAAGAAATAACTAAAGTATGAAAATTAACAACAATAATATAAAAAAACCAATGCATAGAATTATAGAAGGAAATGGATAAAATTTATAATTTTAAATACTTTGCATAAAAAAATTATTTATTCCAAAACAATAATATTCAAGACAATCATAAATGAGAGGAAAATTAAACATCTTTAAATATGATATAAAAAAATAATATTATTAAATATTTGAATAAAGTAAATTAATTTATCATAGTATAATTTTAATCTTTTTTGTATTTAATTGGAATATATATAATATAAATAAATAATATTTTTCTAATTAATATTTTTGTTATTGTATAATATAGTTTATTTTAAGTCATATGTTATAAGAATATTTAATTTTTGTTATTTTATAAAAATGTTAATTTTTTTCATTAAAAAAACAAAATGCATTATGTAATCTAGTATTTAAAAATCAATAAATTATTTTATATAATTGAAATATATATAATATAATTTTTAATTAATATTTTTCTCTTTATTTTAAGTCATATGTTATAAGAATATTTAAAAATATTTTATTTTTGTTATTGTGTATAAAAATACTAATTAATTGTGCAATGGAAGTGGGGGTTTTTGAGTTCTTAATTAATTGCGGTATATTACCTGGAGAGGAATCCCACGGCCCAAATACCCTCTCCACATTACACTCTATTTCAAAGTTATGCCCTCCTTTTAAAAAGAAACAAAACACTTGAAACGAAAATTTTAAACATAACTCGACGAAGTTTGTGTAGACTTGAAATGAGTATTTTGTTTAGTTCATTAATATGCAGAATTAGTACAAACTAACGGGAATACATGAACAAGGAATCATTTATTTGTTACATAATTTAACATGGGAATACATGAATAGAAAATCATTTATTTGTTACATAAATTTAACATGGTAAATTACCTTTGGGTTTTAGAGCTTACCATTGCAGACAAGGAATATGGTAGCAACTAACCCATGCATAATAGCTTTCGGATATTTCCATGCAGTGCAAATAAAGATACCAGAGCGAATAACCACCATGAACAGACTAAAGATCCTGGCCTACGCTACATATCCATATTCCCATTAGAAGCAGTTTCCCTCCCCTCCGCTCACATAAATCATACTTTTGATGCTAAGAGCTTAAATCGGTTTTTCCTTTCTTGAAGTCGTGAAAAAAAAAGCGAAATGATTCAGAATCATCAAAAGATTAGATGATCTTAAACGAATGCACTAAAATAACTATGTCAACAACAATGGTATTATCTACATATTTATACCTTCATTTTCTTTGGAGCATAAAAAAGGAACAAGAAAACGTAAACCAACTCGATGGCAACCCCGGTGCCATTTATGGTGCTCACAAGAAGGTTGTTAGCAGAGATGAAGGCCAGTCCATACCACGCAAACAACAAATAGTTCATGAGCGTAGATATGTATGGGACACCAGAGAACTGTTCAGTGGATTAATTCTTCATAATTCTCTAGAATGTGATTCTGCACAACAGATTCACATAAACAATAGGTCAATATAGAAATAATCAAACATAACTTGGCGAAGGATTCTTATATACACTCGGCATAATTGACAACAATACTCACGGTCCAGGGTGTTGACCATATTTTACCCTAAAAGCATAGGTAATCATTTGTTACTGATCTCTTACAGGCCATATCCTTGGCATTAATTACAAGGAAGAAATCAATCAGAATAATTTCTAGCAATGCGATCTAATTCCAGCGATACGGWTGGCGTAATTAATTTTAACTCMAACGCACATTGCCAACAACTTAACATCAAGCTCATCGAAACAAACCAGAACTTAACGTCAAGCTCATCGAAACAAACAAACAACAAGCTCAACAAGACTTAATATCAAGCTCATCAAAACAAACCAACGAYAAACACAAAATACAACAAAGTTGATTCCTGTAGATGAAAATACAATAACATCAAAGCTCAAAATACAACAACGTTGATTCCCGTCCATCAAAATTTAAATGATTTTAAAAACTCAAGCTCCTAACTGCAATTATAATAACAATACATAGGCAAAATGCAAGTCGAAATACAAGTCTATGATGAGGGCCAACCATTGAAGGCAGGCCAGTTCATGGTCGGCTTGCCTTCCCCGCATGTAGGGAAAACCTAAATTTATCATAGAATGTCAAATAGCCTGAAAATTGAAGAAAACTAATTGCAGAAATTATAATTGAAGAAAACTGATTACATAAATTTTTACAGATGATGTTACCTCATCTGGCTTGATGATTTGATACCCTCTTCGTAGTGTGATATGTTGTTCTATGGAATTTTCTCCAAACACATATAAACATGTTTTTCTATGGCTTTTGCTCCAAAGGCATATAAAGTTTTGTGCTAGAAATACATATAATCCAGTTATGTGAAGAAAGACTAAAATATGAAATGACATAAAGACAGTACACGGTTCACACTTCATATGAAGCATGCGTTCCCCTGGTAATTTTTAAAAACGTGCACTGTAATGAGACGAAATGCATGCCCCCAATATAAAACGTCTACGGTAATAACTGGACAAGGAATGCATGCCCCCAATATAAAATGTCTGTGGTAATAACTGGACAAGGAATGCATGCCCCCAATATAAAACGTCTGTGGTAATCCGTTTGTGGTAATATAAAACATTTGGCTGCATTAGGTTTATAAATGGAACACGTGGGCATCAGACGACCGGTTCAGAAGCAGAACTTGAAAATTTATTTAGATGCTACGGTTTAATCCTACTTAATCATTTAAATGTGGCAATTACATATCCTTACAATAATTTTTTAATGTGATTAGGTAAATGTTAAAAAGTAAACATGTTAACGGATGCCTTGATAAATGCAAGAAAGTTATGAACATTAAATCTTACTCATTGATTTTGGAGGACGACTAAGAATATGCCAGCATCTTCAATGTGTAGCCATCAGATTAGGGTTTAAGGTTAAATAAGGTTAAAATATAATTAATTGTGCCCATTGTCAATAGATGTACGCCTTATCGACATAAATATAAATTTTAATATAAAACCAATTTTACAATTTCATGATGATATATATAATTCATTATTTTTACAATTTTACTGTATAAAACTGCTTTGTGCAGCAGAAGCACGAAAGGAGAACGCGAGCCATCTTGTTTCTCGCCTGGCTCCAACGTGCTCCATCCACATGCTGGACTGTGTCAACGTGTGTCCTTCACGATATTAACTTTTGCTGAACATTTGCTGTGCAAATGTAGTACATGTCGTTTAGTGTTTGCCTCTGGATTTATGAGGACTCGCGAGGGCGGCGGTCCTAGATTGCAAGGAATGTTTTAGTAATCATTAATACTTTATCTTATTTACCATGGTTTATAAATAAAACGAAATTATATATATATATATATATATATATATATATTAAATTTTATTTATATGGAATTTATTATTTTTTTATATTTTATTGAGAACTAATAATTTATTAAGTAATTATTAAAGTTTGGAGTAAATTGTTTTCTTATAAGATGTTGTTATTGGATTTCCCTCTATCTCTAATGTCATACCTAAACTCTGAGGCAAACACTATATCTTATGCTCACTTATTCTTTGTCATCATGGACTAAAGTTTTTTAAGTTTTTTTTTTTTTTTTCATACCATCAAGACTATTCCTTGTTTCTCTACACCATTTGTTTTAGTTCTAAGTACCTATCTTGGTTTTCACATACTTGCATTTTTGTCTTTTAGCTAAACACAACTCCCTATTGTTACACATCAACAATTATGATTGTGTGTTAGTCCTTTCTCTCCATCCTTCCCCACTTCAGAAGGAAAATGAGGATGCCTTTGAGCTAAAACAAGAGAAAATCATATGGAATAGGAGGGCACACCATGGGAGATAGTCACCTCACCTACAACACACCCACTAAGTTAAAGACCCGTTCCCAGTGTCCAACTTTAATTAGTTACATGCATTGTTAAGAATTATTTCTTATTGCTTGGCAGTTAGATTGTGGACCCATTGTAAACCTATAAGAGAGGCCCTTAGGCCATATGAGTAAAGTTCTAATTTCTAGGGTTTTCATTTTTACATCTTATGCTTCTTCATCAACTACAATATTTTGGTTTTTATTTCTCTAGTTTGATTCTTAGGTAGCTTATGCCTTATCACATTCAATCTGGTTTAGTATTTATAATTTCATAAAATTTGCTCCATTTGGTAGTGATAGTATCAATCCTAGTGATAACATCACATGCAATCCATGCAATATCCTCACTCTAGTACTATCATAATATGCCATTCAATCAATCTAGTACTTGTGTTATTGTTGATCTCAACACTAACATTTTATACCTAATTCACTTGGTATCATCATTGGAGTGTTATAATTGCATGTTATTCACATACTATCATCATTCCAATGCTATGATTGCATCAAGTAGCTCTCGTACTAATAACACTTTACTACTATTAACAATTGGCATTACATCATCAATCTCAGATGATTAACAATTGGCATTACATGCATCGAACCCCAAGTTGATGTGATAGCATCCCCCCTCACTCTGGTACTAACATTGCATAATGTCATACCACACACATAACAATTGGCATTCCCAACACCAAACCCTAGGTTGATGTGATAGATCATCCTTTGTTTGGTATTAACAAAATGGGGTATTTCAATGTCATGTCTTGTGGCTCTCTTTAGCTTATGTTTTTTTTCCTTGAAAATAACTCATTTGGAAACACATGCGCCCTTCCCTTTGATATGAGGATGGTACCCAATGTAAGTCACTCAACATAAAGAAAATACCTTAGACTCAATGCACTTAATCCCGTGGGAATAAAATTGGGGACCTACATAATACAATGGATTGCCAACAATTTCCCAACAACAATGTTACCCACCTTCACTAACAACCTCTGTTATAAACAGAGAAGGGATAAATTTTTTGGGGAGGTTCCGTAAAAATCTTCGCTACAAGGTGTTATCCATGTAATGACATCCTTGTCTTCCAGGTAGGGATACATGCATCGTTAGAATATTTTGAGCACTAATTATGAGTCTCAAGGCCCTTGACATGGTAATGGGAGGAAACATAGTGATTGGACCCTAAAGTAATATTTTTGGAACACATGGCTATGAAAAACACCTCGAACAACCACTCAAGACCTCTCAAGGTTACCCCTCCCTTTGATTATGGGATTTTTTATACTAGGTACGTGATTCTTTGGGCCATAGACATATTTGAAGGAGGAAACCAAGGCCTTACACCATAAAGGAAGATTCTAAGGAACAAGGTTCAAGAACAACACCCTGATCCATTACACATGACCTCTTAAGAATATATCCTTACCATCTAAGTGGGGATTTCCAATATTATGAAGTTTTTAGAACTAGATGTGGGCCTTAGTGTCGTGGATATGGTTAAGGGGGAAATCTAGGTCTTAGGGCATAAATGAAGATTATAGGAATTAAGGTACAAGAAAAACACGTGACCTCTGAAGGGGATATTTAGCCTCCAAGTGGAGTTATGCGCACCATTATATTTTTCAAGCATAAGTTATGGGGCAAGGGTTCCTCAAAATGATGGTAGGAAGAGACCTATTCTTTAGGCCTTTAAGGAACATTTTCCGCATCTACGACTAAGAAAAACATCTTGAAGCCACACACATGACCTCCCAAGTTTATCCTTTTCTTCTTAGTGGTAATATTGGCACCATTACGATTTTTGGAGAAGTAGGCATCGATCTAAGGACTTGGACCAAGGTCAAGTGATGAGATTTACTTGATATGCCTAAAAAGTAGTTTCCAGGGCTCAATAAAAAATTGAGTCCTCAAACATCCATATATGATCTCTTTGTGGGGTATTTTTCCTTCGAGTTTCCATATGGACACCATTAGAATGTTTTGAGCACCAAGTACAAGTCACGGGGAAATAGACATGGTCAAGGGAGGAAAATCGAGCCTTAGGGCCTAAAGTAAGTTTTCATGCATGCAACTCCAAGAACAATGCCTTGAACCACCTCATGTAATGTCTTGAGAGTATCATCTCCCTATTAATTGGGATATGGGCACCATTAGAAGGTTTTAAGCTTTAAGTATGAGTCTTATTTCCTTTCCCATGGTTGGGGGAGGAAACTTAGGCCTCAAGCCCTAAAGACAACTTCTAAGGATGAAGGGACATAAACAAGGACTTGAACCACCACATAGAACCTTTATATGGGATATTTGGCCTTTAAGAGGGGATTTGGGCTCTATTGGAAGGTTTTCAATACTAGATATGGGTCACAATGCCTTGAACATGGTTAGGGTGAGGAAACCATAGCCTTAGTCCCTAAAGAAATATTTTCGGCATATGGGGCCAATAATGTCACCTCAAGCATGGGTCTCGGGGCCATGGACATGGTCATGGGAGGAAACATTAACCTTAGGCACTAAAGGAATATTCTATCCATCTAGGGCCAAGAATAATGCCTCGAACAACCACCCATGGCCTCTTAAGGGTATCCTTGGCATATGATTAGGGATGTCGGTGCCACTAGATAGTTTTGAGTAGCAGGTATGTGTCTCGAGACCATGGAAAAAATATGGGGAATAAGGCCATGTATTAGGTCCTAAAGAAATATTTGAGGTATCCAAAACAACCTTGACCGTGGTTGGGGGAGGAAACTTTAGCCCCAAGCCCTAACGATAGATTCTAAGGCTAAAGGGACATGAACAAGGGCTTGAACCACCACATAAGAACTTTCTATGGGATGTTTGGCCTTTAAGAGGGGATATGTTATCTATTGAAAGGTTTTTAGCACTAGATTTGTGTTAGGGACCTAACCTCCCTAACCCCTTACGTAGGTAGAATAATATATTTTCCATGTAATAAAGGCCAATTTTAATAAGACCTAGTAATAAGGAAGAATAAGTCAAATGTAAGAAGACCTAATAGAAGCTTATGCTTCTAGAAGATCTTCCTCTAGATTGTTCTTTTGACAGATAGATTTAGTATAAATAGGATTCGAGGGCATGAGAAGTTTTGTCTTGAGAATTATTGTAATAGAGCGTTTCTCTATTGGAGTTTCCCCCTCGAAGAGGCAAGTGAACATTGTTTCCTATCAATAAAGGTATTATTTTGGTGTCGTGGTTTCATCGATTGTGTTGTTTCCTTGTTATTCTCTGCAATATTTCTGTTTTTGGCTATTATAATAGATCTAGTACCTTACAAATGGTATCAGAGCACTTTCCTGACATAAAATTGCGAGTTATTTTTTTCAGGGTAGAGACGTATTCTGACATCTTAAAGCTATAGAGATTTGTCATTCAACGCATAAATACATGGTCGGGGAAGCATACTTACAATAACTACAAGTGGTACTTAAGTGCACATTGTTGGCCACCCTTGTAACCCCTATTGATACCCCTTCGAGTAGTAGCGCATCAAAAAACACCTGTATATGGATCGACCTAGATATCTTGAAGCCCTTCATAGATAAATCGATCTACCGCCTAACTTTTATAGTGCCACCAAGAACAAAACTCGGGAAGATACTCTCTAGTACCTGGGTAGTCCAGTAGTATGGCTAAGGGCACAATCTAGCCTCCTTAGTTGGTGCCCTGAGATATTGGGACGAGTACTACTGTTGGACCCCGCATGTATATCAGAGAGCTATAACACATGGAAAATCCTTGTTTGTAGAAACCCAAAATACCCTCACCCCTAGGACAGGAAATGAAACATAACAAACAAGATACATTGGTATGCATCCTTACCTCATGCATTCTCGTTGCAGAATTACTACACATTTCTTCCTGTTAAGAATTTGGTCATTTCAACACTACAATATTCTTCATATCAGAGTATAACTCTGCATGAGTAAAAAAAAACAGAGATCATGCTGGCACCATTAATTGATCTCTATCCTATTGGATTCCTCTATTCACCCTGATCATAGTCATGCCTATCATTTTTCAACAATTGTTTTCTCTGTAACACGAACCCATTCCAACCCCTTTATTTGGGCCTTACCCCATTAGATTCCCCTCATCTCCCTAATTATAATTATACCCTTCACCCATAACCCCTTTTATATGTGGTCCCAATTGTCCCTTTATGTTTCCCCCCTTCATCATGACCCACACCCATAACCAAGACCTCGAAGCCTGCTTCAATTCCTTTTCCTCTTCTTTCACAGAGACCCAATAGGAAGTGCATCAACTCAGTGCCAATATTACCACCATCAATAAAAACATGCATTCCACCATAGATGCAAAAATGGAAACCCTGAAACATGACCTCTCTACCTAGCTTGCATCCTTCACTGGCATGATTTGCGCCAAGCTGAATATCCCTAGAGACCTTACCTCCTATGACCCACCTTTGCACCCCGAAGGTGAAACTTCCTCCAATTCCCATACTTTTCAGCCCCATCACTTTCAGTGTGACCTACACCTTCCGTGTGTGTATGTGAAAAAAAATGATGGCTCGGATCCCATTGGCTAGGTAACTCAAATGGAACATTCTTTATCTGTGTACGACATTACAGATGAGTTGGACAAACTCTAGGATGGTGTTATCCATCTAGATCAAGAACATTGGCAATGGAAAAAAAAATCCCGCCAAGGGTATGTGGCTTGGACACAATTTGTTGCAGATATTTATGAATGCTTTGACACTAACACCAACCATTTAGGTCATTTGACAAAGTTGAAACAATCTGGCACAGTGGAAGACTTTATTGTTGTTTTTGAGCGATAGGATTTCCGCACAGAAGGCATGTCTGATTCTTTTTTCTGAGAATGCTTTATCAGTGGACTCAAGGATGAGATTCGTTCCCATGTCCTCATGGATTTCCCTTAGAGTTGGGTGGAAGACACTAAAATATATAAGGAAGCAAAACAAGTTGTCTCTTCTCAAACCAGAAAACTGTCCTTTATTCCTCACCCTAAACCAATCACTCCCACTCCTCCTTCCGCTCCACTAAAGATCCAAAAATTGACTTGGGAAGAAATGGATGAATGAAAACTCAAGGGTGTTTGTTATAATTGTGAAGAAAAATATTTTCCTGAGCACAAGTGTAAGGAACAAAAGATTTTTTTGGCCATCTCTGAGGATGTTTCTAAAGAAGAGGCCGAGGCTCCCCTTGTGGCCGAATCACTTGAACACACTGACCTGACTCCACCCTCAGACCACCCAAAATTTGAACCAGTCATTTCCCTAAATTCTATCATTGGCTTCTCTGCTCCCCAAACCATCAAGCTCATTGGTTACATTAATCGTTGGAACCTCATCATCCTAGTTGACAGTGGAAACATCCATACTTTTATTCATTGTCACATTTCCCAAGAAACTAATTGCTATATCTGAGAAGTCAACAACTTTTAAATTATGATTTTCAATGGCGAGTCCATGAAATGTGGGAAGCGTTGTGAAAATGTGTGTCTCCAAATTGGTCAGTAACACATGAAATCTCCTATGTTTGTTATAGACATGGGTGGTTGTGACATTGTGCTGGTTTTCGAATGGTTAAGAACTCTGGGCCCCATTCTCATGAATTTTAAGGAATTAACCATGCAATACAACCAGGAGGGCCAACAATATAAATTCCAAGAAATCATAGAAGGTTCCTCTGAGATCATCAATTCCCCTTGCATGGAAAAGATACTCAAAACAGGTCATTCCAGAATTATTGCACAACTCCATTCCATTCAAGCCAATGAGACACCCTTTGTTCCTCTTAACCTCCACTTCATCATCTCCAAACATCAAGGTTTTTTTTCCACTCCCAAAGGATTTCCTCCTTCCCATGGTGTTCATGATCATTCCATTCCCCTCGTACCTGGTAGCCTTCCTCCCAATGCTCTTCCATATCGTCATCCCTTTGCCCAGAAAAATGAAATTGAGAAAATTGTTTAATAATTTCTCGTCGCAGGCGTTATCCGTCCTAGTACTATCCCCTATTCTTCCCCTATTTTCATGGTACTTAATAAAGAAGGCACTTGGCACATGTGTCCTGACTTTTGCTCCCTCAAAAAACTCACCATCAAAGACAAATTTCCCATTCATGTCATTGATGATCTCTTGGATGAATTAAGTGCTGCCTAGTTATTTACTAAACTTGATCTTTGTTCTCGATACCAGTAGATACGTATGAAAGAGGCAGACATTCATAAGACCACATTTCAAACTCATGAGGGCCATTATGAGTTCTTGGTCATGCCCTTTGGCTTGTGCAATGCTCCCTCCACTTTCCAAAGCCTCATGAATCATGTCGTCCATATTTTTCTCTGTCATTTTGTCTTAGTTTTCTTTGATGATATTGTCATTTATAGTAAAACCCGAACAACCCATCTTTCTCATGTGGATCAAGTTCTTCATCTACTCTCTCTACACCAACTTTTCCTCAAACAATCTAAATTTGCTTTTGGAGCCTCATAAATAGATTACTTGGGTCATATTGTTGGCAAGGAGGGTGTCAGGGTGGATCCTAAGAAGAATGAAGTTATGCAGGATTGTCCTTGCCCGAATAGTCTCAAAAGCTTGCATGGTTTTCTGGGTTTAACCAACTATTATCACAAGTTTGTTAATAATTATGGAAAGATTGTGGCACCTCTCATTGCTCTCCTTAAAAAGAATTATTTCACTTGGACTCCAGTCGCTGATCATTCCTTTAAATATTTGAAGGAGGCTATGTGCACCACTCCTGTCTTGTCCCTTCCTGACTTCACAAAGACCTTTGTCTTGGAATGTGATTCTTCTAGGAGAGGAATTGGAGCAGTCCTTATGCAAGATGGTCGACCTTTGGCCTTTCCAGCAAAAAATTGTCCGAGTGACATTTGGGCCTATTAATCTATGAAAAGGAAAGGATGGCTATTCTGCATGCAATGGATCTTTGGTGCCCTTATCTATTGGGGAAACACTTCCAATTTTAGACACATCATCAGAGCCTCAAATATTTTCTGGAGCAACATCTTTCATCCCTGGAGTAACAAAAATTGGTGACAAAGATATTTGGATATGATTATGATATCATTTACAAGAAAGGAAAGTACGTTGTGGTTGTTGATGCTCTTTCAAGAAAATATGAATATGAAGGGTCCCTTTTTTCCCTCTCCTTCATTGTACCAGATTGACTACAAGTTGCTCGCCAGGAATGGCTAAAAGATCCCAAAATTTCAAGTCTGATACAACAATTGCAAGACAATTCTCCAGTTTCCCCAGGGTACTCATGGCACAATGATGAGCTTCACTAATTATATACCATGAGTACTCAGGGTATGATATGCCATGAGTACTTAGGGTACTCATGGAACAATATTTTATTGGTGTTGTTTCTGCCCATCTTGTTGAGTATTTTGTCGCAATAATGATATACCTTGCTCCCGACCTTTTTGTTGGTGGGTTAATTGGTCCCACAAAGTCTATTTCCCATTTTTAAACTACCTACAAAGGGACTTGTGGTCTTAGGGCATCTCATCCCATCTATTAGGTTTACCAACCCTCTAACAGACATCACATCTTTAGCAATAGTCCTTAGTATCTATGTGATTTTTTGGCCACCATATTCCTGCGCACAATACCTTCTGCATGATAGTTTTTCTTTCATAATTCCATCCAACTATTCCTTCATGGGCTTCTTTCAAAATACTAGGCCTTTCATGTTCTAGTACACATCTTCTCAAAATGATGTCGGTTCCCATATTGTATAAGTGTCATGAAATCAATTGATATTTCGTAGCTCTGACTACCATATTTTTCTACTGTGTAGTGTTAAACTCTTGTGGTGTAGTCCCTGTACTCAAGTATTCAATGATGTCAGAAAAATATTCATCAGCTACTTGGACTGAAAATAATTGCGCATCGGGGAAGTTGTCCTCCAAGTTGGTAGGTTCTTCTCCATTGGTTACCCTTGACAAGTGATCTAGTCCTGCATTTAGATTCCTTGGTTTGACTATCACTTCAAAATCAAATTCCTGAAATAACAGTAGCCATCTACAGATCCTCCCCCCCAACATTGACTTGTTGACTAGGTATTTGAGGGTTGAATTATCTGTGAACATCTTAAAGTGTTTACCCAGTAAGTAATGTCTAAAATTTTGAAGTGCATGTACCATATCTAGGCCTTCTCTTTCTGTAGTATTGTAGTTATGCTCTGATTCTAAAAGTTTATTGCTAGAAAATGCTATAGGATGATCCAAATCCCATGCTCATGGTTGCAGCATAATTTCTCCAATTGTTATAGCTGATGCATCTACATGCACATGGAATGTCTTTTCCCAATCTGGGAATACTATAATAGGTGTTGTGACCATTTTTTCTTTTAGATTATCCAAACCTTGCTGGCAGTCCTCATTCCACTGAAATTTAGTATCTTTCTTTAACAGTTTCTCCATTGGCATAGTGATATGCGCATACCCTTTTATGAATTTCCTGTAGTATCCTGTATGTCCCAATGTTTCTCTCAACTAGCGCACTGATTTTGGTGGTGGTAAATTAACAATGATTGCAATCTTAGAAGGATCCACCAATAACCCTTGTTTATAGACTATATGTCCCAATAATATTCCAAAAGTTGTCCCAAAAATGCACTTCTTGATATTCAATGATATATGACACTTACTGCATCTTTCCAAGATCAACCTTAATACTTCCACATGGTCTTTTAACAATATATATATGGTCCAATCATCCAGATACACTTCTAAAAAATGATATATGAACTCCTTAAAATAAGTTATTACAACCCTTTAAAATAGAGTTGGTGCATTCTTCAGCCCAAAATGCACGACTGTGTACTGGTAGGATCCCCATTCTGTGGAAAAAGTGGTCTTGTACATGTCTTCTGGGGCTATCATGATCTAATGGTAACTTGAGAAACCATATGTAAATGAGTAGGCCTCCTGGCCTCCCACATTCTCTAATACCTCATCTGTGAAAGGGGTGGGAAAAGGTTCATGTAGGAAAGCATCATTAATTTTCCTCAGGTATACACAAATCCTTATCCCCCCCTTGTTTATTTTCTTGCACTACCATAGGGATTATCCATTCAGATTCCTCCACTGGTTCTATGATTCTAGCTTCTAACATTCTATCAAATTTTTCTTTCACTTTCTGCTTATATATTGGATTCAGTCTATACAGTCTTTCTCTGATAGATCTAGCTTTAGGCTTGAGAGGTATATTCATCTCTCCTAGCTCTCCTACTATTCCTTTCATATTTGTAAACTTTTTTGGGAATAGGTCATTGTACTCACGCAGTAACTTTGTTATTCATTCCACTATTTGGTCATCCAAGCAGTCTCCAATGCTGACCATTTTGGGATTCTTAGTTGTACCAATGTTGAATTTCTTCACCTTGATCGGCGTAGAAAACACTTTTGATTCCAAATATGGACCTTCCGCCTCTCTTTCACCTTCAACTTATGTAATATGAATGTTGCGCGGTTCATCTTTATATGGTGCTTGTTCTTCCACATGATAGCATAATAGTAGTTCCTTAACTGTCTGTCTATTCTATTGTTGATACTTTGTCATAAGTTCAACCTATGGTTCATCAATAAATATCACCCCTCTGATTTGTTTGAGTGTTGAATCAATGTTTGCATTCTCATGTTCAAATGAGAAAGTGACTATAAATTTTTTCTGTAATGATGTCCATTTTGTAGTGCCTCTACGCAGTTCCTGGTCTACATACCAGTTTGTTGAAATTCCTTCCAATGTGTGGATGAAGTGATGAGGCCATTCCTCTGGTGGTGTCATCCTCCATAGTGTTCTGCACTTATCCAAGTGTTCTATTGGTGTTCCCTATCCATCCTATCTCTACATCTCATTTCTTCCCTTCTCTACACCAAATCTAATGCGCAATAGTCACTTACATTGGTACCATTCCTTAACTATTTCTTTGTGCGCACCCCACCATATTGTAGGTGTTTCCTTAAGTGCAATTTCTAGGGATAAGAGCCTACAATTCTCTAACAATTCATCTTCGTATCTTGTTAGGAATTCTTCTAAGTCATTCACCCCATGAAAACTGGGAGGTTCTCTTATCTCTGTACCCACCCATATTACTGTGCGGTCTATTCTTGCGCACCTTCTTGACGATACTTCATGTAATATTTGTTGCCAATTTTCCAACCATCTATCTAAGTCATAAGCACATGATGTGATGCTCCTCCGGTTGAGTACTCCATCTGAAGTTGGGTTGATATAATATTCTTCATGCGCGATGGTTCTTTATAATTGGTTGATTTCCTTTGGGTCTAAGCAAGTGGGTTCTACAAACCTTTATCCTTATGATGGATATAATGATGCAATGACTCTGTATTCTCCTGATTCAAATGTCATATTCATTGTCTCCAAGTGGAAGTGGACATTCCCTTGCATAGTGTCCTAGCTGTTGGCAGTTTTGTCACACTAATGGACCTATGCCTCTTCCAAATCCTCCTCTACCTCTGTATCCTCCTCGATCTTTTCGTGGTGCATTGTACCGAGGCACCTGAATATACCATTGGGGGTTATACTGTGGTTGGGAGTTATTATACCAAGGTTTCACAGTGTTGTATTGTTGTTGCGCAGTGTTGTATGGAGGTGGTACCTGGTCAAACTGAGATGCAAATTTACCTGTCATCATTTATGCTTGCACCCTATAGGTTTCTAACGTTCTTTCTAGCATCAAGGCCATTGTCCTACAATCTTTTTCATCATGACCCACTCAGTTGAAAAAGTTTCAATATGAAATCTTGGGTATTATCTGATACTTCTTCATCATGGGACAATGATATGGGTCATGTCCATGTGTTTTACAGATCTCTCACCATGGTCCTCATGTTGGAAAAGGGTTTGGTAGCCTTGTTTCCATGCACTGCACGAAAGTTGTGCACTCATTCTTGCGATGTCCTTTTGTCTTGCATGTGGTACACCAAACAAATTCTCTTTTCTCTTTGCCCCTATTCTAGTTTAGTTGAAATGTGAGGTTCTTTAGATCCTCCTTCATCTCCTCTATTGCTGGATATACCTTCCGATATTGGTTCACTTTCAGTTGTAGGGCTGCCTGTAGAGGCTCTGCATGCGTTTGAAACTTCTGCTTCCTCAAAGGGTATTTCAGGGGTGGTAATAATGAATTCAAAAAGATATGTCTATGTTGCATATCCATCATGGCATACTTCAATTTTCCCTTCAATCATTTGAACCTCTGGTCAATCTCCCAAACATACTCTCCTGGTTTATTTCTAATCTCAATCATCTCATTCATGTACTGGTCTTCTGAACTAGGATTCTGAAATTCATTTATCAATAGCTTCTTGACATCTGCAATCATCCTTGTTGTTCCTGGTGGACTGTTTACAACTAAGCTCATGTACCAATCTAGTGCACGATCTCTTAGCATGATAGATAACTGCGTAATTTTTGTATCCTCATCTGTGATCTTCTTTTCTTTCCAAATCTTCTCATAGATAAACTAGTGCTTTTTAGGATGCTCTGATGCTTCTCCCTTGAATTTGTGTCACATGATGGTGGGATCATGTCATGCCATATTGAATGGTGATGAAATATGACCTCCGCGCGGTGTAGATACTTGAATCCTACTTCTTGAAATGGCTCCTCCAGTCGTTTCTCCTTGATCGGGTGTGTAGTGTCCCCAAGGCTGAGCCCCGTTACAGATCATGTTATATGTAAATAATTGTAAATATGTTCTATAGGATGGTG
>SNQJ01S0047504.1:16495-30804 GCA_010110895.2 Picea sitchensis | reverse complement strand
TGTGCAACATTAGTAAAACATTGTGCAACCATAGTATAACACTACACAACCTTAGTATAACCCCGCATAGTATAATCAGGTGCCTCAGTGCAATGCACCATGAGGAGATCGAGGTGGATAAAGAGGTGAAGGACGAGGTAGATGAGGATTTGTAAGAGGAATAGGTCCAATAGTGTGCCACAACTGCCAACAACCAGGACATTTTGCAAGGGAATGTCAACTTCCACATGCGACATGTATGTACGGTCGCGTAGCCAACCATGATATAGAGGAATTCCCAACACTTTTGGGGAAGATTCAGGAAAAAAGGAACCAGAACAATCAAAATGTTCAGAGGATTTTTGCAGAAGCCAGGGATGATGGAATAAATATCAACATAGTTACGCACGGAGGAGCTAAGACAGGAGCTAACATAGTAAGATAGGAGCTAGCGCAACACCAGTGGGTGAAGAAGAATATTGAATCAAAGAAATAGTTTGATGCAGGGAAAGAAAAATAAACATTCAAGGAGACCAGACAGGAGTTCCTCACACAAGATGTTGCATCTACATCAGTTGCACAACATACTCAGAACGTACTAATGTATGAGATTCCCTTATCGATGGATCACACCAGAAAAGTACCACCTATAGCACAAGTAAGTACCATAAAGACTTTACTGCAATCCTTTGTTAAGCTAGGTGTCGTACCTTCTGAACCAATTCCTGCTTGATTGTCACGATGTGCAGGATAATGGAACCGAGTTCCATTACTCTTGGTTAATGATATTGATAGCTTTGGCAGGGTGGAAGGAGCCTAAGTTCTCAAAATTCTTGGAGAGGGTAGGGAAGTGCTATGTAGCCAGGTATGAGTCTCTCTGGCAGGCAGATGATAACAAGATGCGATAGGAAAACAACACTGTCTTTTGCATGCTGCTAGAAGAAATCCAGCAGTGCACAATAAATGTACGATGCATACCTATGGAGGTCGCATAGGAAATAGAGGGGATAGCTAAATTCAATGCATCCTGACATCACCTATAGATCCAATCCATGAGGGATCCCAAAAAGGCATGGTTGAAGATCCAATATTGCATCACCAGAGAAGAGGTGGAGTGGATTATCAAGGACTAGCTCGTGCAATGGAAATCACCTGCAGCAAAAATAACTACGAGGACATGCATGGCATAGGCCTCCAAGCCTACGGAAAAGGATAACACAGGCTCATCAATGAGGATAGGTATCCTTGAGGATAACACGTGAAAAAATACAACGCGAACCCTATCAAGTGGGAGAAACGTGGTACCAAAAAGGCTGAGGAGAACACCCACAACAATAAGAACAAGAAGTCGAGCACAAACAGGGCCAAACAAGACCATACATTCTCAAGAGGAAGGAGGCCAAGAAACAATGACATAGGCACAACCCTCACAAATGACAAGGAAGCCCATGCAAGGAAAATATGTGTGCAAGAGGAAGTATGAAATAGAGGACCCCAACATCACCCTCACATGGGATGATGCAGAGCCTGTCGCGGATAAGGTCCAATATAGGAGCAAGGAAGTGGTCAGAACAACAAAGGCACATAGGGAGCATATTATGGCTAAGTTGTTAGAGGTTCAAACAAAATATAGCATCTACGGAATCAGATTGAGTCACGGGTCATTGCGCGACCACAGGAGGATACACAGAGGCCACCCATGCAGAGAGAAAGTGAGGAGACCGTGCAATTTGTTTTCCAGATTAGGGAGAAATTCAAGATAATGTATCAAATGATCATCTTCGATCAGGATATGGTGCAAAAACCCCTAAAAGAGATGGAACAAGTAGATTTGGTGATGGCACAGATCCCCACAAATTCGTTATATGGGATACAAGCTAACATCATGCAGGAAGTACACTCTAGGGCTCGCACAAATGCCACAAATATAGAGGTGGGAATAGGGGTTGCAGAGATGCTCCACATCACATGCGACCACTTGACTACCAAAATGGAAGAGGAGAAGGAACACGTAGACAAGATAGAGTAGGGATTGACAACGACATGCAACTGAATCCCCAACAACACACATGAAACAAAGAGAATCACATAGGATAATATCAACCTCATCGCACATAAAATTTACCACTATAGGAAAGAGATCGAGGAGCTAAAAGAGAATCTCAATCCCACGACACTGCCCGAGGTCCGAGAGCAGGAGGAAAGTAGAAGCTGCACTCCAATTAGCAGAAATGGAGAAACAAATCAACACAACAACAAGATTGTTTGATAAAGCAGCGCATCTTTGGACAACGTTGGAGGAGGATGATCAGGTCCAATAGTGGGATCAAGAGGAATAAATAATAAGCGCAACAATCTAGGACCTCAAGCAGAGAAAATGACAATTAGCATCACCGAGCATCTGAAAGGAACAAAGGATATGAATAAGCTACAGGCAAAGTTCAAATCAGCGCAGATGCAAAATTAGGAAATATAGGCACAGATGGAACATCTTTAAGAGAAAGCAATGGAGATGATCATGTAGTTGGAGGAGGAGAAGAAGAACATGGCACAAACTTAGGCAGATTGCATAGCCATGATCCAGGAGGTGATCACAAAACAGGCACTGGAAGTGCTCACAGAGAAGGCCGCACAGGTCCATGAGAGAGAAATGGAACTTGCTTACAAGCTCCATAGCCTAGTAGAGGTTGTCGAGGGAGCACACACTGCCTAGGTGGCTCGGGATGAACCACATGTAAGTGTTGGGGGCCTGTTGGGTGCAGACCAATTTTGAGGAAGAATCCAATTTTGGAAAGTAAAGCTTAAATTAGAAAAATACAACTGGAAGGAAAAGAAACACGTGTGAGGGAAAGTCGCATGCAAAGGAGGAAAGCATGCAAGGTGTGCATGCAGGAAAACCTAACCACACTAGGGTTAGGGGATTTGTAAGATATTGTAACGACTGATAAGCCAAAAATAAGTATAAATAAGTACCTAGGAGGTCTAGGTCGGGGTTCCAAAATGTTAGAGAATATTGTTTTTCTTGGCTAGGAGAACTACTGTAAGATCTGATACCATTTTTGTAAGTTGTTGAGTTGTAGAAGGTTCAAGTAGCTACATCTTGAAGGTTAGATTGCAATTTGAGGATCCTGGTGTGATCTAGTAAGCCTCATAGAGGATTGCGGAACTGGTTTTGTAACTGGATGATCAAGATTGTAGTGCGTGTGGTGCCATCTATTACAGAAATATAAATAAAAGATCATAAGAAGCCAAATATTTGTGGACGTAGCCCAGGAGGGGGTGAACCACAGTAACACCTGTGCTATGTGTTTTGATTGATTGCATGTTTACCTTATGTAAGTAGTTAGATGATGAATGGATGAATGGACAAGTCAGTGAGCTTTGTTATATGTTGGATCTATTAGAATGCATGCATAGACTTAAAACATGAATGAATACTACAAATAATAGGAAGAAATACCCGATCAAGGCCTAAGAAGATGAATTGAAATCCTGGATCCCCACTCTTTCCTAGACTGCAATAATTTGAGCTTTACAGTCACCCATATGACTATCTGAGGGTTTTGTTGGAAACATGTTCATATCTGAACCCGGGTCAGCCCAAGAGTAGGAAGAGAGAGTAATAACCAACAATTGGTAGTGTGAAAAATATTTTGAAATTGAGATCTAATGTGGGTATATGATGGACAATATAAGAGAAAGTGATTTTCATTTTCATCCTTCTTAGTGTCACAAAGGTGACACATTCTTTCATCCCAAGGAATTTTAAGCATTGACCAATTCCTAGTTTCACTATTGAGCTCGTGAGAATTTGTTCTTATTGTAGAAATGCTTATTTTTTTCTTTACACTTGTCAAAACAAAGAGATAATTTTGATTTCTAGATTAGGGTTGATTACATCCTTATAATACCTTAATTTTTCGTTTTTCCTCTAACTCGTTATCACACCACATTTTCTCCTTAAATTTTGATTTGATGATATTTTTAATAATATCCTTATTTTGAAAAATGGTGTCTTCTATGATTCCTCAATACTTTAGCCAAGAATGGGCATCTTTATGTCATCCTTGCTTGAGTTGATGGTGGTTACGACTGGACTTTAAAGAAATTTTAGGAAGTCTCTTGTCTTCCATGTTGTTTAAATTGCTCTTATACGTTAGGTATCTAGTCATAGCCATTCTCTCAATGGGGGGGAGGCTTACCTCTAAGAGGAGGATGGGATAGGGCGTATTTCCCTTAATTTTGAGATTATAGGTTATAAAATTCTTTTTTGTTTTTTCTATATTTATCCAGGATTCACGAAAGAGACTAAATCCCCAAACATCACATCCATAAAGAATGATAGGCATAACAAGAGTCTCAAAGAGGAGTTTCTTCATATACCAAATCCAAAGATCGACTGATTTACAATTCTTTTCAATCCCATAATAAGATTTTCATCCCCCAATAATCCTTTTCTCAATGCTATAATTCCAGTTGAGCTTGTGGTGAATATCTATTCCAAGATATTTGTATGAAGTCACTTCCTCAAAGTTTTTTTTTCATATACAAAGGTATCATAAGTGATCTTATTGGATTTAATGATCATGACCTTAGTCTTGTCAATATTAATAGTCATACCCATATCGGAGCAAAAATTATTGAGGATTCTTAGTTGGTTTTCAATATAGTGGGGACTCCTTGCCATAAGAATGATATCATCGACATAAAGAAGAAGATTCATGAATATACCAGTGAGAGTAGGGTCGACACAACCTGCTTCTTTCAAGCAATCTTCTAACTTGTCAATGTCTATGCCAAAGAGGGTAGGGGACAAGGGACAACCTTGCTTGACTCCAATATTTCAGTTAATCTCTTTGAACCAACCCTCACTATTTTTGAACTTGGGAATAACATTCTCATACATCCTTATTGCACCAACCCTCAACTCCAAAGGAAATGTTATCTCTTCCAACCTATTCCAAAGGTTTTTCCTAGGAGCTGTGCCAATTTTTTTTTTAAAGTCAACAATAAAAAGAAAATGATTGGTTTTAGTATTGTGAAACTCCTCTACAATGATCCTAAAGGTAACAATTGTTAATGATTGCAGCTTCATGAGACATTCTCCAGATCGTTCTCCTCTGGACTGAGTTGAGACGATCTGTGAGAACACTTATGTGATAGGCTATTCGTACTCCTTTGGAATGAGTTGAGAGGACTTGTGCTAGTATCCTGTTGTGCTCCTATGGACTGAGTTGATATGATTTGAGATGGTCTCATGTCGGACTCCTATGGACTTAGTTGAGTCGACTTGAGATGGATCTCCAGTTCGTACTCTTATGGATTTAGTTGAGTTTATCTATTGAGAGTGACATCCTGTGGTTGAGAACATGTGGACTTGTCCCTATTGGAAGAGAACTAGAGGATGTTTGTGAGATCCCTTACTATATTCTCAAAGAGTAAGACTATCGTGAAACCCTAATTTGTATTGTGAAGGGTACAAGTCAGACCTACTATGTAAAGATAAATAGTATTGTGTAAAAGATTAATTATATTATTCAGTTGTACAAGTCGACCCTATTGTGCCAATAGACACATCTATTTATTATTTAGGTCATGTATTTATAAGATAGATACATCCCCATTGTGGATCATTTCTCATTCTCACAACACACATTTTGGAGATATGAAATTTGGTGTGCACTTCTGTTAGGCGCTATATTTCTTGGTCATAGAGAACCCTCTTGTGTGCGCTAGGGTTTGTGGTGAAAGGGTGATATTCTCTTGACTCTATAGCAAAGGATTGTTGGATTTTTCCCTTGTTTGAGAAGGGTTTTCCTAGGATAAATTCTTTTGTCTTGTGCATGGTTATTCTTCTTGTGATATTGGTTACTGCAGCTATTGTATGTTGTATTGTTTCATTGTTTATGGTTCAAGTTCATGATAAATTGAAAGAAATTACATGTGCTTGATCTAATAATTAAAAATTCAACATGGTATCAGAGCAGTCTTCTTGAAGAGTCATTGCACAAGCTATTCCAAGCTAGTCATCACCTTCTTGCTACAACTGCAAAAACGACCCTTACCCTTTTCCTTGTCAAGATAGTTTTAGCACTTTACCTTGGAATGTTGGGCCTAATTTTTTCACAGATAGGTACGACCTAGTATAGCGCACCACTTGCAACCCTAGGATAAAAAAATTGAAGAAGTTTTCATTTTCGACCCTAGGGTATCTAGGGTTTCTGCATATTTCAGTTTTTAGGGTTTCTACAGAACGTTGGGGCATTTTTGTAGCTTGATGAGGTTCCTTTGACATTCTATGGTTTCTTGTTGGAATTCATAAGTCCAACAAAAATCCTAGTGACTTCCTCTTGAAAAAAGTTAGGGTTTCTAGCCTAGTCGTTAAGGTTTGTGAAGAATCTGCAAGCCATGAGGAACATAAATTTGGTAGAAGATATGCTTGATGGAACAAGAAAATTCAGCTTCTGGAAGTCAAGATTACACATCACTTTGGAAGAGAGTGACCTATTGAGATTAATAGAAAAGATTCTACCAGCAACAACAATCGATGAAGAGAAGGTTGAATGGAAGATAAAAGACGTCAAACCCATAAAGATAATCATCTACTCGGTAAGAGATCATATACTACTTCACATATCTACCTTGAAGACAACTTATCTAATGCATGATGCACTGAAGAAGATGTTTGAGAGAAACAACACTAATAGAGCTCTTACATTGAAACAACAACTTCAAAATATCAAGATGACAAAAGATGACACCATTGCTGCTTTCACCATGAAGATTTCAGACATTAGAGATCATCTAGGTGCCATTGGAGAAACCATAATAGACAGATACCTTGTCATGATTACTCTTAATGCTCTTCCAAGCCATTGGGAACCACTCATTCAAAGTATCAGTGGAAGAGAAGATTTACCTCAGTTTGATTGTATATGGGAAGACTGCACTCAGGAGGAAACCAGACTTATAGACAGAGGCATGCAAGACTCCCATCGTGATGAAAATAAATCCCTTGCTTCTCATGCAAAGAGAGGTAGATGAAATAGAATAAGTTTTAGCAAAGCATTCAAGGACAAGAAAACTTCAGCAACTCCAGGTCATGAACATAAAAAATACATTTCAAAGATTCAATGTTTCAGATGTGACAAGTATGGACACATTGTGAGAGATTGTTCTACCATGAAGAAAGGAAGAAAACATGCCTCCACTACTGATGTTGATTTAGAGCCACCTCAGAGAAATGAAGACATAAAAGATGAATCGTTCTTCTTCATTTCAACACTCTCGGGTACGGTTCCTACTAATAGTGATATTTCGTTGATTGACAGTGGTTCTTCCAAACACATGAATGGATATAAAGAACATATTATAGGTATTGTAGAGAAAGAGTCTCATCTGCATGTTGTACTTGGTGATAATTCCATATATACTGTGAAAAGAGTTGGATATTCTTCCTTCCAACTAGATTCTGACATACCTCTTCAATTAAGTGAGGTACTATATGTACCTGGGCTGAAAAGGAACCTTTTCTCTGTTTCTTCTTTAGAGGATAAAGGCTACAAGGTTCTTTTCTCTAAAGGAAACGTTCTTGCATGTTACAAGAACTCACGCATGGATTATGCCCAAGTGATTGGTGTTCAAGAAAATAGTTTGTACAGATTGATTTTTCGACTAGTCTAGACCCTGTTACATGATACTATCAGCTTGAGCGAGCTATGGAATAAGATACTTTCTCATTTACATTATAAATCCCTTCCCTCTCTGGGGAAGATTGTGTCAGGCCTTCCAGAGATACATATCAACCGCGATGGAATTTGAAAAGGTTGTGATCTTGCCAAGAATGTCAAGGGCTCCTTTTCAAGCAGTGATAGTAGATCCAAAGTGATCTTGGACTTCATACATACAGATGTTTGTGGACCCATGATTGTTTCTTTCTTGACAGGATATTTGTATGATGTGCTCTTCATCGATGATCACTCTCGGAATACATGGATTTACTTCTTGAAGACCAAGGATGGATTCCTTGTGATATTTCAAGAGTTTAGAGCTTAGGTTGAGAACCTAACCGGGAGGAAGATCAAGGTGTTGAGATCAGATAACAGAGGAGAGTACACCTCCAGGGATTTTAGTGATTTTTGTATTGAGGAAGGGATCAAGAGGGAGTACACCATTCCTTATAACCCTCAACAAAATGGGGTTGCATAGAGGAAGAAAAGATCCATTGCTGAGGAAACCAAAGAGATGATACATGATCATAATATACCTATGATTCTATGGGCAGAGGCATCCATGACAACTGTGTACATTTATAACAAGAGTCCTCATAAGATTATGAAGAACATGACTCCCGAAGAATCTTTCACCAAAGTGAAGCCTGAGGTTGGACACTTTAGGATATTTGGGTGTCTAGTATACATTCATTTACCCAAGGAAAAGAGGACCAAGCTAGACCATTCAGGCAGAAAGGGTACATTTGTAGGGTATAATGAATCTTCGAAGGAATACCGGATCTACATCCCTGGTCAGAGAAAAATCGAATTTAGTAGAGATGTCACCTTAGAGGAAGAGATAGCCTTCTGAAGATCCAAAGAATATCATATGGAGATTGACAACGAGAATAAAGAAGAGACAATACCTTCTCCCCCTTCAGTAGTTCATAGGGAGACAGTTACTGATCCAGTTGATCCATTTTATCCTGTAGCTCCAGTTGATGTTCCCATAGACATTGCAGTATCCCAGAAGAGGCTTGCATGGGCTCGATAGAATCTACAAGAGGCAGAGGGACATGCATCTCCTCGTGGTACATTATGAGAGAGAAAGAAACCACAGAGATTTTCGATCTATGTTTCAGCTATGAGCCACATCATTGATACTGAGCCTTCTTTTCATGGAGAAGTAAGAGGTCAGCAGGTTTGGCAAGATGCCATGACCAAAGAGTATCAGTCCATGATGAAGAATGATGTGTGGGATATTGTTCCGAGACTAAAAGGGAAGTCTGTAGTGACTTCCAAGTGGATCTATAAGATCAAACATGCAATTGATGGAAGTGTCGAAAAGTACAAAGTGAGATTTGTGGCTAGAGGATTCTCTCAGGTGGAGGGAATAGATTATGAGGAGACATTTTCTCTTCTTTCCCGATACACTTCCATTCGTACTATTATTTCTCTTGTTGCATCCATGGGTTGAAGACTACATTAGATGGATGTGAAGACAACCTTTCTCAATGGAGAGATTGAGGAAGAAGTTTACATCGAGTAACCAGATGGATCCATCATACATGAGAAGGAATCTCATGTGTGCAGGTTGAAGAAATCCTTGTATGGAATAAAACATGCACCTCATGCATGGTATGAGAATATTTATGGATACTCGATGAGTTTGGGATACAACAAGAGTGTTGTTGATCCCAACCTATAATACAACATTGTTGGTAACGAGTGTCTGATTTTGGTCCTATATGTTGATGACTTATTCCTCACCGGTTCATAAAAAATTATTGTTGAATGCAAGCATGCATTGGCTTATGAATTCGAGATGAAGGACCTTGGTATGATGCACTACTTCTTGGGAATAGAAGTGTGGAAGAGGTCTGATAAGATTTTCCCGAGTCAAGGAAAATACACAATTGATATATTGAAGAGATTTAGGATGACAGACTACAAGTCCATTCCTACACCAATGGTGATGAATATGAAGAAACTGAGTAAGACTTATTCTGATTCAGGAGAGATTGATCCACATCTTTACAGATATTTGATTGGATCATTGATGTATCTGGTTAACACCAGACCTAATATATGCTATGCAGTGAGTGTACTTAGCCAGTTTATGATTCATCTGAGATAGACACAGTGGATATTAGAGAATCATGTGATGAGATATTTATGAGGCACAATTGGTTATGGACTAAGACATGCTCCGGTATAGACATGAGATTGTAGGGATATGTCGATGCAGATTGGGCAAGGAGTAGTGGATCAGAAGAGCACCTCTGGTTTTTTTTTTACTTTGGGATCTACCATGGTTTCTCGATGCAGTAGGAAACTAACTTTTGTAGCTTTGAGTACCGCAGAAGAAGAGTACATTGCATTATGCGTGGCAGTCCATGAAGTAGTGTGGCTTCGCAAGATCCTTGCAAACTTATTTGGACATGAGATGGATTCCACCGTTATCCATTGTGATAACTAGAGTTGTGTGAAGATCTCATAGAATCTTGTGTTTCACGATAAATTGAAACACATTGATATCAAATTCCATTACATTAGAGATATGGTGCAGAGGAAATAAGTACACGTGCAGTACCTTTCTACACACAAGCAAGTTGCAAATCTCTTCACCAAACCACTTGCCAGGACGAAGTTCGAGTACTTCCGTGAGAGACTTGGCTTGGTGGAGAATGAATCCCTAGCTAAGAGGGAGTATTGATGATTGAAACTTCATGAGATATTCTACATATTGTTCTCCTTTGGACTGAGTTGAGATGATCTGTGATAACGCCTATGTGATAGGCTAGTCATACTCCTCTGGAATGAGTTGAGATGACTTGTGTTGGTCTCCTATCGTGCTCCTCTAGACTGAGTTGAGATGACTTGATATGGAATCCTGTCAGACTCCTATGGACTTAGTTGAGTCAAATTTTGATCCATATGGATGTCGGTGGCCTCCCACCTATTCCAAGTGGCTCATTTTGGCAGTTTTTTCCTAGTTTTTGGGTCCCTGACTTTCGTGGCCGTTTTGAGGCCCTAAACAACATTTTTAGGGCTCATCATAGTTAGACTAGAGATAAAATTAGATTATGGTGACAACATGTGTATTCCTCGGATAAACCTTTCCAACAGGCTATCGTGTTCCTAAATCGAATATCGTATGCAAAAGTTACAACCTCAGGAAGTTGATGTACTAGCTTACCCCAACGGGTCCCACATGACTTTTTGCGCTTCATCTCCTAGGATTAGATTTTTGGATGTCTAGGGTTTTGGAATTCCTTTTTATTGTAAAAATCATGGGAGATACTCATTGCAACCATCTTATTGTGAATGAGCGCAACCGTCACATCTCTTCTCAGAGATAAGCCACCACCATTCTAGCAAGCTTGTTTTCTACTGCATTTTACAGTTTCAACACATTTTCTTTTTTAATAGAAACCGATTTTACTGTATCTTTGTTATTCTTGTTTCTTTGTGTTAAGAATAATAATAATTTGTATTCATTTTCATTTTGGCCATAAAATATGGATAAGTGGTATCATAACGGTCTGCTTCTTGTCGTTCTTAATGCATGTCCCCGACGAGGTCAGGGTACAACTAATTGGGTCTCAAGATTGTTTCTCTTGAGGAAAAAATATCTCGCATGCCCAAGTGGTCTCTCATGGTGGGAGAAAATAAATACAACGGGACAAGCGATCCTTTCAAGGTGTTTCTTGAGGAATCCCTCATGCAACAGAGGAATGAAATGATGGATAGTTTTGCGCAAATCATTCGATGATTACTAACAAGCGACGCATATTCCTCGAACGGAGGTGTTGCCCCCTTCAAGGTACAAATAAAATTTGATATTCCCATATTTGAAGGTTAGATAGACGCAGATGATATAGAAAAATGGTTGAATCTGCTCGAAGGGTGTTTTTCTATTCACAACTTTTTGAACATAGAAAAGATTACGTTTGCACTCCTCAAAGTCGTTTCCCATGTCAAAGATTGGTGGGATACTTTATGTGATCAAAAGGAAACAAAGGAACCCTCATTATCTATAGTTGCATTCACCTGGGGGTCCTTCAAGGACGTTATCAAGGAAAAATAATACCCTGTTGGATGTTATGATGACCTGTATACAAAATGGACCACACTAGGACAAGAAAGAAACCAAGTAGTGCCAGAGTTCACAAATATCTTCCACACCTTGCGCAACAAACTGGGTGTCAAATATTCTGAGCGACATCTGGTGCTCAAGTATCGCAGTGGTATGCATATATACATTCAGGCCGAAATGGAGTTCTTGGACATCTCTTCCTTGGGTGAATCCTATCGATATGACATCAAAATCGAGGAAAATCTTAAACAAAAGACGCGGAAATTTGGGCCTAGGAACCACTCACATCAGAAGCAAGTAAAGGGAAGCCACAACCTGTATAACAAAGGATAGAGCAAAGATAGACAGCCTCAGGACAACCAGTATAGGCTGCAAGAAGAGAAAGACACCGAAAAGACAAAGAAATATATCGAGAAATGGTGTGACTTCTATAAGATCCCCTAGAATAACATTGTCGATTTTTGCTCCAAGCAATCACTAGTGGCTAAGGTGAAAGCCTCTGAATCAGATGTGGGTTCTGACTCGGAGTCATAACCAGAAAGGGGAAGAGAAATCATTGGCACAGAACTCAGTGCCACCGTTGCTACCACCAAGGTCCAACCTAGTGAACCAGACAAGCCAGAAGAAGGCGAGCACCTCTTTCATTCACAGATGTGAGTAAAAGGAACCCTACTACACTTTATCGTTGATAGTGGTAGCCAGAAGAACCTCATCTCAGAAAAGGTCATCAAGCGGCTAGCCCTGCCGATAACGCCGCACCTACAACCCTACACCATTGGATGGCTCCACCAAGGAAGCGTTCTTTGCGTCAGCTAGCAGTGTTTCCTATCATACGACATCAAGCTCTTCAAAGATGAGGTATTGTGTGATGTTGCACCTCTCAAAGTTTGTAATTATATTTTGGGCCAACCTTATTTATGGAAATGTCATGTTGTATATGAGTCTAGGCCTCACAGTTTTATTATTACTTTGAACATGAAATTATAGAGGATACCCAAGGCAATCCCACCTATTGTTATTTCCTTTATCTCTACCAAGCAATGCAGGAAGGTCATCTCTCAGATCGGGAAGTTTGCTTTCTTCGTGATTCTCTCTCAGAGTGAGTGAAATATTGTAGCCACATTCATGGCCTCCATAGCCGACCTCTCCACACAACAGAAGAAAGTGGACAAGGTTGTGGAAGAATACAAAGATATCTTCTCCCCACCTACCAGGGTACCTCTGCACTATCAGGTCAAGCATCTCATCGATCTGACCCCCGACGCACCACTGTCCAATGGCCTAATATATTGTCGCTCTCTATTAGAGAATGAGGAGATAAAGCGACAGATCCAAGAAATGCTCCACAAGGGGCACATCCATCCCAACTCAACGTCTTATCGAAGCCCAATCATGCTGGTGCAGAAGAAAGATGGGACCTCACAACTCTACCTTGATTACCGTGTCCTAAATAAAATCACAGTCAGGAACTGTTACCCGATTCCCAGAATCGACGATCTCCTTGATCAATTCAAGGGGGCCAAATACTTTAGTAAGATTGATCTAAATTCTGACTACCACCATGTACCCATAGAACAGACAAATGTATGGAAGACCGCCTTCAAGTCAAAAGAAAGTCTTTTTGAATGGCTAGTCATGCCCTTTGGTTTGAAAAATGCTCCAACAACTTTCATGAGGACGATGGATGATATCCTACGACCTTTCACCAATACTTTTGCAGTGGTGTATCTATATGAAATCCTCACCTACAACAAGACTTGGGTGGAACACTTGCATCATATTCAACAGGTTCTGCACACACTGCGCCAACACAAGTTATATGCCAACTTGGAAAATTGCTCCTCTGGCATGGATAGGGTCCAGTACCTAGGATACATCATGGATCAACATGGTGTGCATGTGGATCCAACCAAGATCCAGGACATCCATGACTAGCCAACCCCAACCACACTCACTGCGCTTCGGAGCTTCTTAGGCCTTGCTAATTTCTATCGCAGGTTCATGTTGGGATTCTCCCATATTGCATGGGCCCTCATCCAAGTAACCAAAGGTGGTGGTAAGGAAAAATTTGTGTGGGGCCTATCCCAACATAAAGCGTTCGATGATTTAAAGAAACGCTTGTGATCAACCCCAATACTTTCATTACTAGACCTACATCATCCCTTTGAGATCGAGACAGATGCTTCAAACTATGATGTGGGTGTAGTCCTCACTCAGCACAACCACCCCATGGCCTATCGTAGTGAAAAACTATCAGATGTTATCTGTAAGTTGTTGGAAATACTAAGACAACTGAGAGGGGGGGGTGAATCAGTTGTGTATAAGCTTAAAAAATTTTATACTTATTAAAACATTATTAATCTTTCTTCATGTGGTCATCAACAACGTACAACATATGAATAGTAAAAGAAAAAACCATCAGTTACACATGAAGTACACACAGAGACTGATTTTCACGAGGAAACCCATAAAGGGAGAAAACCTCTTCTTCTTCGAAATGATAGGCAGTCTTTTGCAGT
>SNQJ01S0047503.1:44233-56486 GCA_010110895.2 Picea sitchensis | reverse complement strand
GTTATTGCATTAGAAAAACACTAATTCCATTTCTTGAGGCATCACATTCCAAAATAAAGGTTTTTGTGAAGTCTGGTGTGGTCAAGACAGGAGATTTTCACATCGCCTCTTTAAGTTGTTCAAAATCTTGAGTTGCCTCTGTAGTGCATGAAAATGCATCCTTATTATTTGATTCTATTAAAGGTGTTTCTATTCTTCCATAGTTATGAACAAACTTGCGGTAGTAACCTTTCAAACCCAAAAATCCTCTAAGATTCATCAATGTTTTTGGAATCGACCAGTCCATCATGGCCTTAATCTTGTTAGGGTCTACCTTGACACCTTCATGAGATACAATATGACCCAAATACTCTACCGCCTTCACCCCAAAGAAAAATTTGGCTGGTTTGGCATATAGTTATTTCTCCTTTAGTAGTTGTAGAACCTTGTCAACATGTCTCACATGATCCTCCCAAGACTTGCTATAGATTAGTATATCATCAAAAAAAAATAACACAAATTTTCGAAGGAAGGGATTGAAAATGGAATTCAACAACCCTTGAAATGTGGAAGGTGCATTTCTAAGGCCAAAAGGCATGACCAAAAATTCATAATGGCCTTCATGAGTTTGGAATTGATCCAGGTGGATATTGGTGGCCACCCACCTATTCCAACTAGCTCCTTGTGTCTGTTTTTTATTCAACATGTCTTTCTGTGATGCTTTATAATTGTGATTTCTACACTTCTGGGGTTTTCTGAAGCCTCACACATTCTCCAGGTGGATATGGGTGGCCTCTCACCTAATCCAATTGGCTTATTTTGTATGTTTTAATGTCAACACATATTGTTTTACTTCCAAGGTTGTTTTGGGGCCCTAAGCGTTGTTTTCTTGACTCTCCATAGTCAGAATTTAGCCAAAGTTAGAGTCTGATTGTGTAATGTGTATTTCTCTGAAATACCTTTACAATGGGATATCACGCTCCTAAAACGGAGGTCGTATGCAAAAGTTACGACCCTAGAAAGTTGAGGTACCAAATTACACCAACTTACCCATAGGGCCCACATGACTTTTGGCGTTTCACCTTCTAGGGTTAGGTTTTTGGATGTCTATCATTTTGGCATTCATGAGTAATATGTAAAGGCCCTCTAGAGCCTCATTTTAATTCATTCTGCGAAGACGGATGCACGTAGCAACCAGATCTCTTCTCATAGATAGCTACTGACATTCGAGCAAGTTTCAGTTCTGCAGTTTTACAATTTCATCCTATTTCATTATTTAATAGAAGATATTGTTCAATGGATAATTGTGTTATTCTTCCTATCTTTGTGTTTATTGTATTCAATCTATTAATCATTTAGTTCTGTGCATAAATCCGGATCATTGGTATTAGATCATTCTTCGCTTCATTTATTTTTCTTCGTGCATGTCCCCGACAAGATATGGGTACAAGAAGTTGGGACTCGAACCAATCAATCTATTACCAGATTGACTGTGTTGAGCCTAAGAAAAACCCATGTGAGACAAAAATAAAGATGATGGAGCAAGATATCCTATTAAAATGTTTCTCGAGGAAGCCCTCGCGCGACAAAGGAGCGAAATGATGGACAACTTCACGCATATCCTTCGACAGTTTCCTATGGGAGAAGCATCTTCATAAGGCGACCATGCAACCCCCTTCAAGGTACAAGTAAATTTTGATATTCCGTTATTTGAAGGACTGATAGATGCAGATGTTGTAGATAAATGGTTGAATCTTCTCGAAGGATATTTTTTGGTCCACAATTTTTCCGATCGGGAAAAGATCATTTTTGCACTCCTCAAGGATGTTCCCCATGTTAAAGACTAGTGGGATAGTTACTCTGAGACAAGGGTCTTGGAGGAATCTGCAATATTTGTGGTGGCCCCTACATGGTATTCCTTTTGGGATGCCATTAAAGAATAATACTACCCTGTTGGAAGCTACGAGGACCAGTACACCAGATGGACCACCCTACGTCAAGAAAGGGACTAGACCGTACCAAAATTCACCAATATTTTCCATACCCTATGCACAAAATTGGGTATCAAATATTATGAGTGTCATCTGGTGCTAAAATACCATGGTTGTTTTCATAGATACATTCAAATAGAAATAGATTTCTTGGACATCACCTCATTGGGCATAACTTATAGATACACTGTCAAGATGGAGCAGAAATTTAAGCAAAAATGACGAGAGTTTGGATCTGCAAATCCCTCACAGCTGAAGCAGAGCAAAGGCAACCCCAACCCACATAGTAGGGGACCAATTCAATATGGTCACCCTCCCAACAATCTATCCAATCCAAAAAACAAGAAGGGAAATGAGAAGATGAAGAAGGACATGGGAAAGTGGTGTGAGTACCATAAGCGTCCTTGGCACAAAAYCGACGAATGTCGCTCCAAGTAGTCCCTCGTGGCCGAGATRAAGGCTTCTAAGTTAGAGGTCAATTCAGATTCCAAGTCAAATCATGATGGAGGGAAGCRGATTATCGATGTTGAACATAGTTCCATGGTCGTTACCACCAAAGTCCGACCAAGTGAACCAGAAGAACCAGAGGAAGGGGAACTCCTCTTTCACTYGCAAATGTGGGTAAAGGGGATCCTGACTCATTTCATTGTAGACAACGGTAGTCAGAAGAAACTGATTTCAATAGAGTTCGTCAAGTGACAAAACCTTCCAACGACACCGCACCCGCAACCCTACACCACCGGCTCGCTTTGTCAAGGAAGAGATATTTGTGTCAGCCAACAGTTTCGTCTTCCCTACGACATCAAGCCTTTCAAAGATGAGGTACTATGTGATATTGATCCCATTGAATTTTTTTATGTTCTTTTAGGAAAACCATATTTTTGGAAGCGTCATGTTGTGTATGAGTCTAGACCCCGCACTATTATTAGTACTTTGGGTAGACAATTGTACAGGATCCCAGAGGTTGCACCGCCTATGACTACTTCTTTAATCTATGCTAAGCAATGAAGTAAGGTCATTTCACAGGCCAAGAATTTCATATTCTTTCTCATCCATTCTCAGAGTAGGCATAAGGTCACCGCCACATCTGTGGCCTCTACATTTTTGGGTAGGTGTTATATTCTTTGCATGTGTGTGTGTGGGCACGTCAGATATGAAAACTATGTATGACGATCCCTCTAGTAGTTCTCTTTGTGTCGTGTGCACCGGGCGCTTTCCTAGGGGGGTCACAGCGGGGTGGGGGGGGGATAGGTATGCCCCCCTAGTTACGTGCAACGTTCGACAACAGGCGGTAGCCCAGGGCAGCGCCCCCAAAATTTTTTTTTGGACTGTTTTTTCTATTTTTAGCGGTTTACTAAATTAATCCCAGATTAAGGGATTAGGGTTCTGGTATCTACGGAATACCTAAAAACATTGTATATACTGTATGGTGAATGGTGAAATTATATATAATAAATATAAGAAAGGTTTTCTCGATTGAGGGTTTCCAGTATAAATCTTTGTGTACTATGTGAATGAGCGATTGATTAATTTCTGTTTTTCTTAAGAATCTATATGCATTGCTTTACTTCGCAGGTTTAAAACTTACATGTGGTATCAGAGCTCATTTTTGGATTTAGAGGGATGCCTTTGTTGTTGAGGGTTTGGCTCGGTCTTGATAGATCAAGTTTATCTTGGGTCTGTGATAAACCTGGGTTTACTAGGATATTTTGCAGTGGAGATTCAAGTATAGAAAGAGGAATGGAGAGCTCATCTAGAATCTAGTTAGAGAATTTCAACGGTAAAAAATTTGAGCTATGGAAGCTCAATATGGAGGACCTTCTTGTAGACAAAGAACAATGGATCATTGTGGATCCTGGTACATAGCCTACTGGTACACCGTCTACTAGCACACAGGTTACTGGTACACAACCTACTAGTACACCACCTACTGGTATGTCAAAGGAAGATTGGGAGAAAATGGATAGAAGAGAAAGGAGTACTATCTGACTCTGCCTGGCAGATTCGGTTTTGCCAAATGTATCAAGAGAATCTACAGCCAAGGAACTATGGGATAAGTTGGGGAATTTGTATCAATCAAAGTCCCTGGTAAAAAAATTATTTCTTCCAAAGAAGTTGTATCATCTTAGGATGGAAGATGGAGATTATGTGATAGAACATCTAAATGCCTTTAATACTCTGGTAAGTCAACTTGTCTCTGTTAATATTACGGTTGCAGAAGAAGATAAATGTATTACTTTGTTATGTTCTTTGCCAGACTCTTGGGATAATATGGTTGTAGAAATTGGTAGTACCACTCAATATACATTGAAGTATGAGGATGTAGTTTCATCCTTGCTATCTGAAGAGATGAGGCAGAAAAGCATGGATAGTCATAGCACAAATGTTTTATTTATAATAGGTCGTCCCCAAGACAGGAATCTCGGTAAGCCTTCAGGGGGGAGATCTAAATCTACAAGTAGATCTAATTCTCCAGGAAAATCTTTGAGGAAATGATGGAAGTGTGGTAAAACAAGGCATTATAAGAAATATTGCAAGTATAAGAAGGTTGATAAACCAAAGGGATATGATAGTACCTCTTCCATAGAGGCGAAAACCTCCATTGAAGAAGGAGGTGATGTTTACCTGACATCTACAACTACACATGCAGATCATGATGTATGGTTGATTGACTCAAGTGCATCATACCATATGACTCCTCACAGGGAGTGGTTCTCTGAATATGAAAAATACGATGGTGGTGATGTATTCCTAGGAGATGACTCGACAACCAAAATCTTGGGACGTGGAAGGGTTAAGTTGTTGCTATTTCCTTATCAATTTTTTGCTCTAATATCTTTTGTTCTGTAATCTCTAGCGCAGGGTCCTGACAGAAGAGTGTATCTTCTGTTGGTATCGACGAATTTTCTTGAAAAATCATTTCAGAGTTTTGAGTGAGAGGGACATTGGACAAGAGAGGAGTAAAGTTTCTGAAGTGGTAATCGCAGGAATAATTTCCCAACACAGGGAAATATATGGATGAGGGTTCGTTCGGGGTTTCTAGGTCAATGACTGTATGTTTCAGATATTTCTCCCTATCAATTCTGATCATGTTCTTGTATCCTTTCAGTGGTATTCAAAGGTGTGCATAATTTGTACTGAAGTATCTGTTTATGTTTTGAGACCAATCTCGACTTATTAATAACCCATAGGCCTCTGGAATATCTACCACAATGATGTCAATCACTTGCAAAAACTTGGGGTGTGTCGCTATTTTGATCATTACATATTTGAGTTCTCCCATGACCTTGACCTGGGTTATGTCTAGTTGTATGACATGTTTATCACTCTTGAGAGGAACACCATTTATTTTTTTACAAATAGACAAGGGCATAACGTTGGAAGATGCCCCAGAATCTACCAAAAAATTGTGAAGGTTTTTATTGAAGAATTCAAACATTAAGAGGAACGGTGGGACAAACATTTTTTCCTTCCTATCTTTTGAGCAGGTGTTCACAGTTGGTTTTCTCACCAGATCTGTGGTGGATAGACTTCCTTCCTGACCACTGCATGTCGTCAGATTTTTTACTGAGTTCAAATCTTGTAACATAAAGTCCTTTTGCTAAGGAATCCTACATATGTCCATAACTGATATATTAGCCTTTAACTTCTTCAAATATTCGACCACGTTGTATGAATTCTTATAGGTTTCTTACTAAGAGAGAAATATGTTTTCGGGTGATCGGGAGTTTCCTTACTTCTCGAGGTCTAGGTGGAAATGGTATATTTCGAGCTAGGCGGACCCTTACTGCGTGTCTGTATCACCTAAACTTTCGCGGGTTGCCCCTGAGACTCAAACAGGTTGTCGGAAGGCATGATCAGGTTGAGATCCCATATCAACATAGCCATATCTAGTGGTGGATCAATCTCTTCCTGGTCAGCAATGTTCATAACTTAACTGCTTGGTTGTTCGTTCATGGAGACTTTGTCTAGAAACCAATTGGCCATCAAATTCATGGCATGTACCCATTAAGGGAAGTCTCTTTCGAAGTGGTTTTCTTGGTGATAAGTACAGAAAGAATCAGATGCAACATTCCCTAGATCCATATTTAAGTTAGTTGGGGGAGGTTCAATTGCCTTGAATGGTGGGTTTCGTTTAAAGAAAGGTTTATATGGCCTTTGGACCTGGTTTCCCTCCTCTACATTCCTCTTCATATCTATGATCTCATTTGATAAGTTCTTAACCATGTGTTGTAGGTCTTCTATGTCTCTGTTACCCTTGTCGGGAGTCTATTTTGCTTGTTTACTTGGAAGTCTAGTCATAAGGAGTCCTCTCCTGGGAGGAGGCTGAACTTCCTTCTTAACTAAAGAGACTTGGCCTTCTTTACACCCTTTCATCTGGAATTCTATCATTTTGGCTTCTTCTAAATTCTCAGCTAGGGTTCGTTAGCATCCCTTTTAACAAACATGGAGATGGAAGCTGGGAGAGCATTAGCGTAAACTTCAATTTGCAATTCCTGAGTTGGCTAAGCTTTGGGCTGGAACTTGTTTAAGATGGTCATGAATATTTTATTGAAATATTTGACCCTTTCTTTCAGATTCATGGTGGCTGCGAACAACTCAACCATCAGATCTCTCATAATAGTTTCCTCCACAAATTTATCTAGAAAGTCCTTTTTGAACTTCGTCCATCTAGTTATAGATCCTACTGGAAGATTAAAATACCACGTGGAAGTTGAATTTTCAAACGTATAGGGGCAAAGTCTACATACCATGTATTCATGTTGGATGTTCATAAACCTGATTGATAATATAAATTTCTTGATATGATCCTCAGGAAATCCATAGGTTTCGAGATCGAACTTAGGAAGCAATTTCTCTAGGTGACAAGGAAGATTATAAACTGGTCCTGGGAGGGCCAAAGCGTCTCTGGCTAACCAGGGTTGATTGTTCAGAGGCGGGTTCTCCCTTTCATCGTTACGTTCATTGTTGCCTTCCATATCTTCAAGCTCTGAGTTAAACTCTTCCTCTTCTGAAAAATTGTTCAGCTTAGAGAGGTCGTCGAATGGTGTCTCGGGTATCAAATCAAGAGGTTCTTGGATTTTGGTGATTGCGAAATCTATTAAGTCTTCTACCAAGTGCACAAAAACTTCATTAGTGGTACTAACCACTGGTATACTTTGTTTTTTTATTCGAGGAAGTATCAGAGCTAAGGACAATGCACCGATCTGTCAGGCGTATGCTCTCATGATTCTTCTGAATTGATTTACTTCCTCGCGAGGAAGAGAGTAAGGTATTTCAGGGTGCAAAGGTTCTTACTTGGGATGCGGTGAGTTACTCATTTTAGGATTACTCAGCGTGTGTGGGTTTTATTGGGAATGAATAGCCATGCATGTGGGTTGTTTTGAATCTATAAGATGCTTGAAATACTCTGTAGAATGTATATCCAACCATTCATTCTCAGAACCTCCTTCTAGCGCCAATTTTGTTGATGGGTTTTAAAACCCTAGTTCAACAGTAAGAACCAAACCCACAACTGAGGCCCAATTAGACTCTGCAGCATTTGGAATGAAATGGTTCTCCAGATATTTCAATCTGGCCAATTTATCGATGGGCTTTATGTTTTCTTGTGAAGGCTCTTCCTTCAGTTTGGACTATCTCTTTTTGTATTTTCTCTTGGGTGGGACCGACGTGAGGTGTAATCCGGTATAAACCAACTTGGAAAAAAAATGTAATTAATCTTAACTAAGGGGAAGAGGTTGAACTTGGGATAACCTGATACTCAAACATGCAGACGACAATTTTATACCATAGGCCTAGTACTAATACATTAACCATGTGAGCATCCAATTACTGTCTAAGATTACTAATTATCAAAAAGAAAACACATATGCAATAAGATAATGGCAAGAAAAATAATTCATCTACCATAATCATTCATCACATAATCACACAATGATTCATCATCTTCACCATTAAAGAAAAGAACAACAAAGCATTGCACCAGATAACTTGACAATAAATTGGACAACTCTTACTTGTTACATCTATTCATGAAACAAGATAGGAAATAGTTCTTCTTCAAGCCCAATCACACATGCAATTAATGAAAATAACTTGTCTTTGGTCCAGAAGGACTTCTCAATTCAAAGAAGCTTCAAAATAATTATTAACAACCAGAAAGAAAGAGTTCTTGCAACAACCATCGACCCTTAATTAATCGGTCGAGGACTTTATTTATAACATAAAGTTTAACTAAAATTAACGGCTAAGTGAAGTTTAAGAAAAACAAAATTCGCCATGTGGCGTCCTATACTAATAGTTTCTTTAACAGTCATCCCGAGATATGTCTTGAAAAGGGTGTTTTCTCTCGTACTCAGACCAACTGATAAATAGCTCTTCACAAGTTTGGGCCCATGAATATTTGTGTTGTTCCATCGAAGCCGCATGTATTCCTCTTATGTCCATCAGATGCATCTAGTACTTCACTAGAGTGGATTTTAACTGTTTTAGCATGGTTCAAGCTCTGATTGGATGCTCTACAAATCGTCGCACATGCCCTAGCCTTGCATCGGTCATCTTTGCAAGCTCTTTGGTCTATAGTGAATCTTTTTTGGCATGCGACTCGACTACGTCTCTTAGGTCAACGAAGTTGTCGGGGGGTGTCGAACTCGGGGAGTCTGATATCCTTCATTACTTTGTTTATTTTTCTTCAATGTTTATTTCGAGTTCCTCGGTGAGGTTACGGAGTAAAATTTGTTTGGTATTCGAGAGTATCTTCCCTGCAATCGAGGTTGAGGTAGTTTAGAAATCACTTATCAGGCAATTCATAGTAAGATGCAAAAAGAAACAAAATAAACTGATGCGTACTTGTAGAGCTCGTTAGTCTCGATCATTTAATACTTACGTGATCCTAGTCATCCTTTTTAGTGACATGTAAAGTCCTTGTCCACGTCGTCGCTCCTCTTCATATTGAATGAGTTACATCCACGTGCCATAGCATGGAAAATCAGGTACGGTGGATACGAGTGTCGAAAGTGCCAGAGACGAACGTGTGTCGAAAGTGCACGTACTCTCCAAAAAGGTAGGATACCGTAATAAGGAAGTCATTAAATGCTTTAGGTCGAGGCAATTTGTTCCTCTGGAATCCGTATCAACAAGTTTGTTAACTATCATTTGCTAATAATGGAAGCTGGGGAGATTAAAGAGACTGGAATGATCGTACCGTATATTCCCTGCAACTCTGATTGGCAGCGTTTCATGTGTTCTGTATTGTATCCGCTGAGCATCTATGAAACGTTAAATATTCAATACATCTTGTCACGAGGCATGAGTGTTCTTTAGCACAATCTGTTTTGATTCCTCGTTTTGCTATAAATTCTAGAGGCTATGTGGGGATTCTATGCATCAGCCGAGTTTATTCATCAATAGCGTTGGTCTTGCGAGTTCAATTCTAGCAAAGCTTTGTGTTGTAGTATTTTATTCTTTCATAGACGTCTAAGACAATACGTTGTCACGCTATGGGATCCCCTTTAAACAAGGGTCGGGGTTTGTGAGGTAGTCAAAGTGTCAGGTCTGAGCCCCAACATGCCTAGAGTAGTCTGGGAGAAGGTCCATGTGCATGAGATACATGATTGTTGAACTCTTGTTTTGCATTGTCCAAAGTGACATTTGATAGTTTTCTCTGTTTGTTGTGAGGGTTTTCAAGTTCTCAAGGTATCTGGGTTGGTCAGTCTAGGCATCGGTGGTGTTTATTTGTATGTAACCTGAGCTTGGAGGGAACCTTAATATATGAGATTTTGAAAATGTTTTGCAGTCGAATGTATTGTGTTCCCTCTTTGTATGTAAATCTACCGTGTTTTTTAATCTAAGCTTCTCGTAAATTATGTGATTTTATAATTATCGTTGTTTTGGGTTTCTTTGTAAGTTCGTTGATATTTTCCTTTAGAAACTTCTGATGTCTAGAAACTTCTGATGTCAATTGATGCTGACGTGGCGTTACTGACTCGGGGGTTATTAAAAATAAAATACAGAATTCAGCTTGCGGGTAAGGATTGAACTTGGGCTTCGTCCATGTTGAACGCACTAAAGAGATAGATATTGCAACTAACAATGTCAGGATGGAGTTGGGGATCGATGCTCAAAAGTAAAATTAATGCATAGTTTTCTTCGTGGGTTATCATCTTCGTAAATTCCCGATGCCGAAAATATTTCGGAAGTCAACGATCGGTGATATCATCTTTACTTCGTGCGATGCTTATTCTTTTAATCTTCTTCCAATGATGAATGGATTGATCTTCGGCGATATCTCTAGTGAACATTATTTGTGGATATGAGAGACCTCCTTCTACCAACGCCGGTGAAATTTGGCACTCGGCTATTTTGGTTTTCTCAAGTGATTTTCGTCACTTTTAATCTTTCTCTATGCTGAATTTCCTAAGCGCGTTGGGGAAAAATTTATAATGTCGATTCCTTAAGTAAATGTTAGTCCCTTTTAAAGTTAAGATGATTTTCACATGTTAAAGAAGACTTTAAATGGATCAACATAAAAACATAAATGATAAGCACAAGCAGTTGTTTCATACTGAAGCACAATCAAACAGGGCGAAAGATCAGGTGGTACCTAGAAAGTAAAAAATTGGCATAGACCCTTTTAGGTTGTGTTGAGTGCTCAATAGGGTACAGGCACCACTATCACTGATTTTCACATTCATGACAGACTCTTATGCCACCTAGGCCATCTCTGTGTTCCTACAAGTAAGCATGCAAAGTTGATTTGGTAATCCCACTACAGTGGGGTGGAAGGACATTTTGGCGTAGAGAAAATTGTGGTCATTCTTCAGAAACATTTTTATTGGCCAAAAATTCAACAGGACGTCAACAAGTATATCAGATCTTGCATTGTTTGTGCCATTGCCAAGTCAAAAATCATGAATCAAGGCTTATACACCCCTCTTCCTATTCCTAAGAATCCATGGGAATCCATATCCATGGATTACATGACTGGTTTTATGTCCACCAAGCACGAAAATGACTACATGTTTGTGGTCCTTGATAGGTTTTCGAATATGGACATCCTCACAACCTGTAAGAAGAATGTTACAGCAGCAGATACTACCAAGCTCTTCTTCGAACGAGTGTTTGGGTTCACTTTAGGATACCATAGACCATCATACCCGATCGAGACAACAGGTTCCTCAACACCTTTTGGTCGAGTCTCCGGTCTCTATTGGACACCAATCTCACAAAATCCACTTCTTTCCACCCCCAAACCGATGGCCAAACTGAGGTCGTCAATCAAATGATTGTGCATATCCTGTGCATGTACAATTATAAGCATCCCCTTACATGGGATGAGAGTCTCCCATATGTCCAACACAGTTAAAAAAGGGCTCTCCATAGTTCCACTAGCCATAGCCCATTTCAGGTGGGTCTGGGATTCCAACCCTTGGGACCCATTGATGTTGCACTTCCTCTTTCCATGGCACAGATAGACTCTTCCCCTGATCATTCTGCGGTCGACAAAGCCACCAGATTCATTGAGCTAGTTCAGCACATCTGCCAATAGGTCCAGGATATTTTGCAGAAATCCAATGCTAAGTACAAGCAACGTCATGATAAACACAGGGTACCACACCAGTTTTAGGTTGACAACAAATTTTGGTTACATTTGCAGAAGGAGCATCTCATCGGGCCCCATTGAAATCTTTGCCCACTTCGTTATGGGCCTTACACTATCACCAAGGCTGTGGGTAGAAATTATTTTTAGCTCAACACTCCACCCGTCCTTGGTCTACATCCAGTATTCAATGTGGACCTCCTTCGACAATATTTTCCACCATTATTGGAAACCTCTGAGATTGTCGAACAACTGACACCAACAGAGCTCAACCCTAACTACATGGAACAAGCATCCACCGATCAAATAGTGGGCACATAGATCAAGGTCACTCACCAGCATCATATCTAGCTTTATCGAGTTGTCAAGGTAGGGAAACGCCTACACTAAGGCAAGTGTCTCACCCGGGGCCAAATCCAACAAAATTTTCCTCACCTAATGCAGGAACTCGACGCAATGGACACCATTGCTTACTAGGGGAGGAGGATTGATCCAGGTGGATATTGGTGTCCACCCACCTATTCCAACTGGCTCCTTGTGTCCATTTTTTATTCAACACGTTTGTTGATACTTAGAACACATCACCAAAAGACTTCATCTCCCTTGAAATCCGACCTTCTTTACTTCTGATTTCCTCTGAAATTTGACTTGTGTATAAAATGAATGTATAATGATCTTTATTTAT
>SNQJ01S0047503.1:29111-44183 GCA_010110895.2 Picea sitchensis | reverse complement strand
CTCGACGCAATGGACACCATTGCTTACTAGGGGAGGAGGATTGATCCAGGTGGATATTGGTGGCCACCCACCTATTCCAACTAGCTCCTTGTGTCCATTTTTTATTCAACACGTTTGTTGATACTTAGAACACATCACCAAAAGACTTCATCTCCCTTGAAATCCGGCCTTCTTTACTTCTGATTTCCTCTGAAATTTGACTTGTGTATAAAATGAATGTATAATGATCTTTATTTATACCATTTATGTCACTTCCTTTTAACATTAGGGCCGACCTGACACTTTCTTATTTTGTAATTCTTTTCTTTAATTATATTCAGGGCCTACATGTACTTCCTTCTTCAATTCACTTTGTCATCTTCAAAAATTCATTTCTCCTCAACCATGAGGATCCAAGTGATGTACCACATACCACCAAAAAAAACATGATGTATACTATCCATCTATGGGTGTTGTATCTACATGTGCATTTTCCTTCATGTCCAAATACCTTCATCAATCTTGCGGTCCAAAACCCATGACTAGGGTTGAAATCAATGAAAACAACCAATCTTCCAACAATCTCCCCCTTTGTCATTGATGGAAACACTCATGCTCCCCCTATCATCATGATCCCAATTTCTCTCCCCTTTTACATCAATGGAAAAGGGTAGGGATTCTCCCCCTGGGTTTAATGGAAAAAGGTAACTCTCTTCTTTGGGGATTCTCCCACTGAACATATGGCACTCAATAATACTTCATCCTTATTTTTATTGCTTCTTCGAGTAGAGTTTTCAAGGAAATATTTTCTTCCCTTAGTTTCTCAAAGTCTTCTAATTGTTTCTTCAAGATTACAACTGTCTTTTCATAACTACCCAATTCACTTCTTAGTTTTCTACGCATGTCTTTGAGATTGGTATTTTCAATCTCAACATGCTTCAATTTTTTAATATTCTCATATTCTTGTTGAATCATTTCTGCTTCATGATTTTCTTCTTCTTCATTGGACTTTTCTTCTTTAGTGTCATCTCTTTCAATCCTTGGTTGAGGAAATTCAAATTCAACATGTCCTACTCCTTCACAATTAAAGCAAAAGAACGGATGTTGGCATAGGGACAGACCCAGGGTTAAACGATCAAGAGCGCACCAACAAATCCCTAACTATCGTCCCTTTCGGCAACACCTGCGAAGTAGATGAAGTCTCACCCGAGGTAGAGGCAAGGATGGTTGCAAGATTCAGGTGTCTGCAACCTTAGATGGGACACATATATGTGATTATATTTCTTACAACACACTTAACATCAGTTATTCCTTAACATACATTCATTAATACACTTCACAGAAGGCACAGAGAATCACAGTGAATACTTATACTAAGAATGATTCAGTACTTATCCATATAAATATAGGTTAGATTCAACAGATCAAGCACTAAGCATCTCATATATCATATCTAATGTTTATTCATTCATCAACAACACAGAGCGTAACTAGATCTACTTAATCACATCAAGCACTTATTCGAGAAAGAGATAAATACATAAGAGAAAAGCACAAATCACTATACACATAGTTATTGTGGTTCACCCCCACCCTGGGGCTACATCCACAAAGTCTTCTTTATATTATCTTGGTCAAGAAGTTACAACACAGAGCTTCAATGACCCTTACTTTTCACAGGACAAAAGATCTGTGCAGCTCGCTAGATCCTTCTTCCTTTCTCTTCAACATCATATTATAACAACTTGCACTTAGCTCTCCGATCTCATGCACAGAGCACTCTAAGATACATCCAATCACACAGATCCAGTTACTAACACTAATATTTCATTCATACATCACATAGATGTACTACATTAATATCTTTCCTTATCTTACTATATACATTGCCTATTTATAGATTACAAAATGGGCCTAAATGTGGGTAAACCCACGGGCCGACATCCCTTTCCCATTACATCAACCCAAAACCCTAAAATGGACCCCAAAATAGGTCTTGGTTCCTTATTTTCTGCTTCGTGTTGCACTCCTTCCTTGGAAAGTTGTCGCAGTCCCAAAAGTGGTCAAATATGACCAAGTACTCTTCAAAACTTGGTCAAGGGCCAACAGGCCCCCAACATTCACCTGTGACTTGTCCCGAGTCACTTAGGTATGACCAATTCCACTTTGAATGCCTCGAGCTTGGCTCGAGTTGCTTCGACCTGCTGCAGTGCGACAACCTCTTGTTCAGTAAATTCCTGGATTACTGTGTCATTGAGCAGTCCTTCCAGGCATTGTTCTACAGTGATAACACCCTATTCAAGTTCAACTCCCTAGCTATCAAGTTCAATGAACAGTTGGCATGCCTTCTCTTGGAGTGGTTGCAGTCGTTGAGAGACTTCCATTAATTTACTTTGCAGCATGTGTACTTCTTGTTGGGATGTGTGTTGCTCTTTGAACCTCTTCATTCTTTTGACTGGGGTCACGGACTTCAGCTGTGCTTGTAGCACATCTGCATGTTGCTTTGCTTCATGGAGTTGTGCCTCCAATGTATGCAATTCTAGATTATCTGTGAGGGTTTCATAGGTCTGGGCGCTTCTGGTGCTTAGTTGCCTACATTCCAAAGCCAAAGTTTTTAATCGGTTGACTGCACTTCGAGCAGTGGCCTCTCTTAGATCTCTTATCTCTTCGGGTGTCTTAGGCACGATGCAAAGCTCCAGATCCATGATGCATTGTTGAAGTTGTTGGATTACTTCCTCTAGTTGGATCACCTACTGTGGAAGACGATCTTCCATCTTCACTTCTATGATCGTCACAGAGTGCAGTGCCTTGTGAACTCTTTCTTGTGTTTCAAGTTGCTCTGCCAGCAACTAGTCCTTGCTCTGCTATAACTGGGCTTTTTCCTCCTCCCCTTTCTCTTGTAAGGTAAGTTGCTCTTGTTCAGTCTTTCTTCGTTTCTCTTCATGTGTGCTTTGTTCTTGTGCCAATGCTTGGGTGGCTTGCGCTAGGTCTTCTTGAGCTCGTCGAAGGCGAGATTCAAATTTCTTGACGATCTCGCATAACCGTGTGGACTCATCGCATGTTCCTGATATTTCCATTGTTAACGATGTCTTTGAAATTGCTTGGTTATACTGAAGTTCCTGCTGCGCTTCTTTGAATTCACCTGTGATCCGGTAGAATAGCTTCTCCTACTTTGCTTCTTGGTTTTCAGCAATCTCTAATGAAACATCATTCAGCGCGGCAATTACGAAGTCAAAATCATCTAGGGTAAGCATGGTCTGGGTAGCCTTATTTTTCTTTCTGGATGAGGGCTTCGGTGGGGTAATATTCCTTTTCTTGGAGGGATATTCCTTTTCCCTAGGTGGGGTAACCTCACCTTTGTTCTGTTCAGCTTCGGTGCCCCCCAGTTCTTCATCATCACCTCCCTTCATAGGTGAGAGTGAAGCAGTATTCTTAGATGTGTTGTGGATATCTTGAACTTCCACATCCTTCTTAGTCTTGCACGGTCCTAGTGTATCCGACATAGATTTAGGGATATCTACGTCAAACATCTATGTGGGGTTTATTGAAACAAGGAGGTCTACCGACCATTCCTTGGTAATCTCCTCCAGGTCATCTTCTGTCAGCTTGTAATATGACTAGAGTTGTTCTTTGTGCTTGTCTGCGCACGCTGTGATGTAGGTGAAGTGAAGATCTGTGTTGAATTTCATCAAATGTAGAAACCTATGAAGAGTGATGGGTGTAATGCGCGGTGTAGACTGAATGGAATTCATCAACTGAGTGTAGTATGCATGGAATATGGCATTGGACTACCACTATTTGTTCATGTCGCTGAAGTACCACAACGTACAGAACTTCGCGGCCAGGGGTTCGAAGGGTTCAATCTCTGGAAACGTGGCTCGCTCGGGTAGTTCCCACGTGATGAAGGAGATGAGTATGAGAAACCAGCTAAAGTGGAACTCATACCCTTGGTCCTGTGCTTGTCTACAGTCAAGCTCTAGCTGATTTATAAGGTATTTCTCCCAGTTCATTTGTAGTCCCTCTGCGCACTTCCCTGCGAGGTCAACTAAAAATCTGGTCATCTGTGTAGGTATGTTGTTTCAGATTAACTTGCCTGCGATCATCTGGAAACCAAAATGTGTTGTTTCATTCTCAATGGAGGATACCTTGTAACCTTGCGTGCCTTTCTCCATATCACCATATGTGTCTTTTATTCGTTGAGCGAGAGCATGATCTCCAGTCTTTCCAGGGTAAAAGTCCTACAGGTCAGGGCCCTGCATGCTTAGCCCAGTGATCTAATTGATCAGAATCGGATCCACGATGACGCGACGGTACAAACATAGGTATCCTCCATGGTAGAAAGACAACAACAGTCAAACACAGGCATTTACTTCCTGATGCCTCCCAAAATGTGGAATATTCATTACATTATGGGTCCATTGTTGTGGTACAATCTTAGGGTTCTTTCCTTTTGTAATAGTCAAATACTTGTGCGTGGCTAGCATACTGTATACCTTGCGATCTCCAAGGTTAAAATCACTGAATTTCAACATGGTGAGCTTCTCCTAGTCTGCATAAACTGCGTGCACCCCTTTCGGGAGGTATGCAGTGACTACAGCATAGTCGAAGTCTTTGGGTACAGTGTCTCAATTCACTGATCCGCTTAATGGTGGGATATATTTAGGCAAGATTCTTGGGATCATCTTCACAGTGGAGAAGTCATTTATGAGATTAGATCATATTTTCGAAGGCGGTCGGGATGGTCTTGCTTGAGTAGTGGAGGGGGAAGCTGGCAGTGCACCCGAGGACGATGCTTGTACACCTGTAGACATTCCGTGTTCTGAAATGACTTTCTCAGCCATTAAATCAATTAGAACTTCTTCAACAATTTTCTCAGAAGCGTTGAGATTGTCCGACATACAAGCTTGGGTCAGCTGGCTCAGGTGCAAAAGGAATTTAGAGACGACAGTGAATAGTAAGGCAATGATCTCAAGGTAATTAAATCTCAGGGTTCACGCTCAAATTCTCAATTATCAAAAAGTATTCTCGGTGCATGGCGTGACAGGTTAAGTAGGCAATCTCAGCAATGGTCTACTTTCAATGGACATGGGGCCTTCATTAACTCCATTCTATCCATTATGGTGCTATCCAATGGTCTAGTGGTAACCCATAACTTCTTTTTTATCCGTTCAGAGCGACGGTCGAATGAGTATATCAGTTCCAACGACTATATTGCTTCGTCATGGCGAAGTACTCTATGTCGTTGTTCTGATATCTCGACGAAGCTCCAATTCTGCAATTCTTCTTGTTGTGAAGTGTCCTCTAGAACCTATTGTAACCTTACAATATTATCCCTTTTCTTTCTTAACTTCCTAGCCTTCTTCCCAGTGAGTTTCATCTCAGCAATTATTTTACCATTTTGATGTTTATCTTTTGTGGTCTTAGTTACTTCACGTTGTGGAAAATATTTCTTAGGGTTCCTTGATAATACTTATTCTGTATAAAAAATAGGTAATTTGATCTTCTACGGATCCTCAAGTGTTCTCTTAGCTTCGACATTGGAGGTACTAATATTAAATATCTGCGATCTGCTCTTCTGTTCTTCAATCAAGTGCACGATCCTTCTGGTCATAAAGTATTTTAACTCTTGCTTCTTTTGTTCCAAAACTTTTTCTTCTTCTCTTTGTCTGGCCTTTTCTCTATCAATCTAGGGTTTTCCTATAAGCATGGTAAAAAGGGTGTTGTCTTCAACAAATTTAATGATCTCAAAGTCTTCCTCTGTCGAATTTCCATTGACATTCATAGGTATCCGGGTGAGCCTTCCACATAGGTTTACTAGCTTTCCTCTGAAGAAAATTTTTCCTCCTAGGGAAGGGATCACGAAAGGCTTTCCTATAGATTCCCAAATTCTTTCTAGCATAATTTTCATTTGCATTTCTTCATCAAGAGTACATTCAAGGTCAAAGTCCCCTATTCTTGCTTTGATTTTTTCCTTTTCTTTGAAGATATCTGATAGCCTAACATTTCGGTGGTCATTCAAGGTATCTTTCATCTGTAGCAATATTTTTTCTGATTCTTTCTGGGTTTCTGCTATAATCTTGGTCTCTTGATCTGCCTTAGGGTTTGCTTGTTCCATATTTAGCTTCTCAAGCCTAGCAATCATTCTAGGGCAATCCAATACTTCATGGTCCATAGCCTTACAACAGAGGCAACTAGGTCTTCTCCCAGGGCATTCTTTAACAAGATGTCCCGGTCATCTACAACTATAGAAGAGGGTTAATCCTCTCATCCGTTTAGATGTTCCCCAAATCCTTCTGTACTGCGGACCAGGATCATGGTGTCTAGCCTGCAAAAAACTTTTTCTAGGATCCTGCATCCACTTGTTAGTCTAGACATTCTTTCGATGCATAGGTATAACATATCTATCACTACACTTATCAGATCTATTCATATCAAACTTTCTTTCATCTATTAATGCCCTAGTTTTGAAGCTAGGATAGAATCTATCAAACATACCTAGATCCATGCTTTAGAAACAAAAAAATTCACTTATCTTACTTCTGCATAGCACAAAGCTTCCAGATCTAAGACTTTTAACTATTCTTACCTTTATCAAGGCATAGAGCTTACATATATTACATTTTTTTTCACAGATCTGACCTCTCTTTCTTTAGATGTGACCTTTTTTCTTGGCACAAAGCTTCACAGGTCAAACATAACACTGCGCACTAGAGAAACATATATACACACAGAGATTATTTCACACAAAGATTCTTCTTCTTTAGTTCCCAACAATCACAGTTACAGGGCTTAGCAACAGAACCATTTGTTGGCACAGGGGCAAACACAGAGTTCAACGCTCAAGAGCGCACCAACAAATCCCTAACTATCATCCCTTTCGGAAACACCTACAAAGCAGATGAAGTCTCACCCGAGGTAGAGGCAGGGATGGTTGCAAGACTTAGGTGTCTGCAACCTTAGCTAGGACACAGATCTATGATTATCTTTCTTACAACGCACTTAGCATCAGTTATTCCTTAACATACATTCATTAATACACTTCGCAGAAGGCACAAAGAATCACAGTGAATACTTATACTAAGAATTATTCAGTACTTATCCACATAAATATATGTTAAATTCAAAATATCAAGCACTAAGCATCTCATATATTAGATCTAATGTTCATTCATCCATCAACAGTACAGAGCATAACTAGATCTACTTAATCACATCAATCACTTAGCCAAGAAAGAGATAAATACATAAGAGAGAAGCACAAAGCACTATACACACATTTACTGTGGTTCACCCCCACCCTGTGGCTATGTCCACAAAGTCTTGTTTATATTATCTTGGTCAAACAGTTACAACATAGAGCTTCAATGACCCTTACGTTGCACATGACAGAAGATCTGCGCAGCTCGCTATATCCTTCTTCCTTGCTCTTCAGCATCAGACTATAACAACTTGCACTTAGCTCTCCGATCTCATGCACAAAGCACTCTAAGATACATCCGATCACACAGATCCAGTTACTAGCACTAAGCTTTCATTCGTACATCACATAGATGTACTACATTACTATTTTCCTTATCTTACTATCTACATTGCCTATTTATAGATTACAAAATGGGCCTAAACGTGGGTAAACCCATAGGCCAACATCCCTTTCTCGTTACATCAACCCAAAACCCTAAAATGGACCCCAAAATAGGTCTTGCTTCCTTATTTTCTTCTTCACGTTGCGCTCCTTCCTTGGCAAGTTGTTGCAGTCCCAAAAGTGGTCAAATATGACCAAGTACTCTTCAAAACTTGGTTAAGGGCCAACAACTGACCTCTATTTTATTCTTTGAAATCTGAGATGTTGTAATTTTCTTCAACTTCTTCTTCTTCTTCTTCTACTTCTTCCCTTGCATAAAGGTCTTGTAGCTTGTCCCAAATATCTTTTGTTGATGCACATGATCCCACCTTGGATTTTATTGAATCTGTCAATCCATCCATGATGGTATCTATTGCCAATTTTTTGTTCCTTTTTACTTCCTTCTGAGTTGCAGTCTTTGGTTTCTTCAAAGCATTCTATCCTGAAGCAACTGAGAACCAAACATCTTCCCCAAGAGATTTCAAGTAAGTTTCCATTCTATTACTCCAGTATTCAAAATTTCTTCCATCAAATGGTGGAATCCCATTTGGAATGTTGTCTTCCATTTCTACATAGGATCTTCCTTCCATCATTTAAACTATACTGAAGGTAACCTGCTCTGATACCAATTGTTGATACATAGAACACATCACCAACATATTTCATCCTCCCTTGAAATTTGGCCTTCTTTACTTCTGATTTCCCTTGAAATTTGACTTGTGTATCAAATGAATGTATAATGATCTGTATTTATACCATTTATGTCACTTCCTTTTAACATTAGTGCCGCCCTAACACTTTCTTATTTTGTAATTCTTTTCTTTAATTATCTCCAGGGCCTACATGTACTTTCTTCTTCAATTCACTTTGTCATATTCAAAAATTAATTTCTCCTCAACCATGAGGATCCACATGACGTTCCACATACCACTAGAAACAACATGATGTATACTATCCATCCATGGGTGTTATATCTACATGTGCATTTTCATTCATGTCCAAATACCTTCATCAATCTTGCGGTCCAAAACCCATGACTAGGGTTGACATCAATGACAACAACCAATCTTCCAAAAACATCTTTCTGTATTGCTTTATAATTGTGAGTTTTACACTTTTGGGGCTGTTTGAAGGCTCACACATTCTATAGGTGGATACGGGTGGCCTCTTGCCTAATCCAACTGGCTTATTTTGTATTTTTTCATGTCATCACATCTTCCTATAATTCTAGGGCTATTTTGGGGCCCTAAACATTGTTTTCTTAACTCTCCATAAATATACTATAGACAAAGTCAGAATCTACCAGAGCAATGAGTAGTTCTCTGAAATACCTTTGCAATGGGCTATCACACACCTAAAATGGAGGTCGTATGCAAAAGTTACGACCCTAGGAAGTTGAGGTACCAAATTACACCAACTTACCCATAGGGCCCACATGACTTTTGGAGTTTCACCTTCTTGGGTTAGGTTTTTGGATGTCTAGGGTTTTGGAATTCATGAGTAATATGTAAAGGCCCTTTGGAGCCTCATTTTAATCCATTCTTATCAGACGTATGTGTGTAGCAACAACATCTCTTCTCAACGATAACTACCACCATTCAAGCAAGTTTCAGTTCTATAGTTTTACAGTTTCAACCTATTTCATTATTTAATAGAAGATATTGTTCACTGGATATTTGTGTTATTCTTCCTATCTCTATGTTTATTGTATTTAGTCTGTTAATCAGTTCGTTTCTCTCCTAAACCCAGATCAGGAATGTTGTTTTTGGGATATATGCTTCCTTCATTCTAATTTGATGATACCCTGAACGGAGATCCAACTTTGTGAAATAGATTTCTCCATGTAGTTCATCTAACAATTCATCAATTACGGTAATGGGAAACTTATATTTAATAGTGACCTTGTTGATATATTTATAATCTAGACACATATGCCATGAGCCATATTTCTTGGGTACCATTAACAATGATGCAAAGTAAGAAATTTGGCTAGGTCTAATAATGCCAGCCTCTAACATTTCTTCAACCATACACTCAATTTCACTCTTCTAAGCATAAGGGTCTCTGTAATGCCTAATGTTAGGAGGAATACTCCTAGGAATTAGGCGAATAGCATGATAATTATTTCGAGTGGGTGGAATACCTTTGGGAATATCTTCAAATACTTTGGAATGCTTATTAATGATCCCTTGGAGATCTAGGGGAATAGATGGCTTAGATGTGTGAACATCTAGTGAGCATAGTTGTGAAATTACAACATGATTCCCCTTTTTTAATAATTTTTTCATGCCATTAGAGCTTATCATCTCACTGGGTTTCCCTGTGATACCCCTTAACTCAATTTATTTTCCTTCCAATGAAAATTTCATGAAAAGTTCTTGAAAATTAAAAGCCAGTGTTCCTAATGATTGTAACCATTGGATTCCTAGTATGACATCAACACCACCCATGGGTATAGAAATCATTGGGCTATTCATTACATATTTCCCCATAGCAATATTGATCTTATTTCATTTTCTTGAGCAATTGATAGTTCCTCCATCTGCAATCATTACTTGAAAATCTGGCGCTGGATATACACAAGAATTGAGAGCTTTGGCTAATTTATAGTGAATGAAATTATGAGTACTACCAGAATCAATTAGGACTATTTCCTTTTTCTTTTTGATATATTCTTCGATCTTGATGGTTTGAGGAGTGTTAATTCTAGCCAATGCATTACATGATATCATGGGAGTCAACTCTTCAGAAGAAATCACTTCTACGTTTTCATCTTGAGATGGTTCTTGTTATTGTTCTTGTTCTTCTTCCTCTTCACAATATATGTAGAATACTTTATTCTCACTACACTTATGTCCCTTAATGTACTTGTTGTCGCAATTAAATCATAAACATTTTTCTTTTATTTCCTCCAATTGTTGAGGTGTTTTAGAAGAAGGAACATTATTCTATTGATAGATGTTAGGAGTGGTCCTTCTAGTAGCCATAGCCATATTTTTACTTTCAACATTTCTTGCCACCATGAATGCATTCTCCAATTATTTGGGTTCCCAAAGGTGAACCTCATGTTGAATTTTATCCTTTAAAGTTCCAATAAATACATCAATAAGGTGCTCATTTGGAATACTCGTTACCTTTATATTCAATCTTTGGAAGTTCTCAATGTTCTCTGCAACTGAACCCTTTTGCTTGAGATTTGTCAATTGTCTAAAGAAGGTATTGCTTCTTTTATCCTCATACTGTGCTATAATTGCTTCTGTGAAAATTGTCCAAGTGACGAGTGATTTGCAAGAACAAAGCCATAGATACCACACAAATTGATTGGGTTATAAATATAAATAAGCAATTTGTACCTTTTGTGTATGTGGCACATCATGTAGATCAAATAATTTATCCATATGAAGTATACATGTGATTGGATCCTTTCCATCAAACTTCCTCATATCGATCTTAGGAAAGTGGTTGGTCTTCAACCCAAAGTTGGAGTTTCTCCATTATTGATTCATCTTCATCTTACTGTGTCCTAATCATGAATCATGGGATGCGTTTCACTTCAGTGTCCTCTCTATTAGAAAATTTTCAATCCTTCCAGGGTCTCCATTTTAAACACTCCTTTCAATCCTTCCAGGATCTCCCATTTTAAACCCTCCATATTAGTATCCATTATTGCCTCCAACTTAGCTTCAGTTGAATCCATCATCCCTTGTAGTTCATCTTTTGTTATTGTCTTCTTTTGTAAATCATTTATGTATCTGCGTAATTCTTCACCTTCATCAGGAGTCCAAGTAGGAATGTCTGGAGGATTAATTGGTGTAAAAGTTCCCTTTTTTGGTGGCATGTTGGCCAAGTATCATTGTTAAACCTTGATTTCGAGGTGGTTTTGCTAGATGATATTTCTTCTGTTGTATCTCTAAAATTCCGACCCTTCTGGGTTTGAAAATTTATTTTTGTAGTTCTTTGATACATATTCTCTACAATACCACAAGTTTGATCAAAATTATATGTGCCAAGTGGAAGTTATCGTAACTTCCCCACACCTTGTTGGTTTTTGTCGCTTCCAAGAGAGCGTACTTGTAAATCATTCCAAGCTCACATATCTGAGATTTGATTATGAAGCTTGTACCATAAATACTAGAGACTGTCCAATTTCCAATGCAACTGGTATCACTTAATTTGGATACTCAGTGAAGAAGATATCGCGTTTTTACCCGGAAGACATGTTTGAGACTAGTTAATATGACTAGTCAGATACCCTATCTTGCACAGGGTATGTATACAAAAGTAAGATGATCCAGAAGCTGAATTTTTTTATCACAGATGCCTTGATAATTTCTAAGAATGTACTCTGGATTTAAGGGTCTGAAATGTTGCATAAAACTATTTATAGCGAAAATTATGAGATGAATAAATTCAGGATGATTCCATAACCCTATCTTACACAGGCTATATCTATGAAAGTATAAGGCCTGAAGAACTGAATTTTTTACCCCACATACCTTGATCCTTATAATAAATATCCTCTAAGGGGTTCCTTCTGAAACATTGTAGAAAAAACTTTATAGCGAAAATTCCAAGCTGTCTTAGATGTAGCAGCGAAACCCCAAGACCTTGAGCTATGATACCAAATGTTAGGAACCAAATATCAAGATAGCATAGAAAAATATTAGAATAAGTACTCAACGCATTGAAAAACAAATGCTTTCAGATAATAAGCCTCTTTGAGGGGGAAACCTCCTTATACACCACATAAATTTCCAAATACAATATGATTCCAAATGAAAATGTCTCCTTGGTATATATAGGAGACTAGGAGGTACAATTACAACTAATGGACCCAAGCCGACATAAATAAAATAAAATTACTAATGTAATATTCCCTAATTAATGTGTAATGTGCCACTATTTAGGGCTTAATAAATATACAACTCTCTGAATTCTCCAACTACAACTAGAAGGAGGCTCCAACCCCCTAGTTTACATGATCCAACCTGAAGGAAGCTCCAACTCCATGAATTCTATGGCTCTAATAAGAAGGAGGTTATGACCACTTGATTTATAGGCTCCAACCTGAAGGAAGCTCCAACTCCCTGTGTTCTATGGTACCAACTGGAAGGAGGCTACAACCCCCTTTCCTTGCCCCGTCCTGCCGCCCTGAAATATAAGTGTAGACTCAACTATCACTACCATTGATCAACCTGTAACTTCCACTATCATCAAGCAACCTATCACTGTCACTATCACAATAACCAATAATTGTCACTTTGTAACATCAACCTATACCTGATGATCAACCAATCATCCAACCTATCACATTCTGTGTCACTGTCACCATCATTGTCACTAATATATCATCATCAACCAACTATAACCAAATCCACTCATATGAATACCAAACCTATAACCATACCATGTAAATGAACCATGTAATATAACTTGTACCATACCATGTACATCAACCATGTATCACAACCTATACCATATCATGCATCAACCATGTACCAAACCTGTACCATACCATGTACCAAGACCACCAATAAGTTCCTCTAGCAATGTAGCATATCATGCATCAAATCATGAACCTTAACATCATCAATATGTGTCTCAACATGTACTATCATCACCAAGTATGTACCACAACATCACCAAGATATGCATCAAGCATATACCATATCACTCATGAAATACACCATGTACCATAAGATATCATCAATGATGTGCCTCAACTAAGTACCATAAGATGTGTCTCAATGATGTGATAACATCACCATGACATATACCAAACCAAATACCAAGATAGCCAATATATACTTCTAAGAATGTATCATATCATCACAAAGGTGTACCATATCATGTACCATCATCATGAATGCATGCCTCAAGAATGTACCATAAAAAAAACCCTCAATAACACATGTAAAGCATACCTATTATCTTGTAGCAGACCTGATACATAAAATTATAGACCTATATATCTTACTCAACTTCAACAACAAGAGAATAACATCTTCATCAAACTTTACCTCAGTCTCGTGGGACTAGTTTTGGATTAGTCACAAACCCTAAATTTAAAAAAGAATAAATCCATACCTGTAATGAATAAAATTCTAAAATTTTATCCATAGATACTCTGAGGTCTTTCTTCCATCTCCTCAAAATTTCACTTTTTGAAACTTCTCAGAACATAAATTATAGCGAAAATAGCAGACCTTGTTGAATTCTAGCCTATTATGGAGATATAACTTGTACATCATGTCACACACACAATATTTGATATATAATTCTGAAACTCACACACACGATACTACAGACTATTATACTTCCATTTAAATTGGTTTCATAGAACTTGGATCCTCTATGAAGAATTTATTACTATTTTACTCGGAACACCTGTTTCAAAATAGTTTTGGGATTAGTAAAAAACTCTATCTCCCACAGAGTGTATCTCCAAAAGTAAAATGACCTAGATGGTTAAATGTTTACAACATGTACCTTGATATGTCATATCAACATCATACAATTTTCACTATCTGAATCATTCTAAAAAACATTTTATAGAGAAAATGGTAAGATGACCTTTAAATAACATACCTTAGAACACATCATCACACAACTTCATCCTCCCTTGGAATTTCTCCCTTATTCACTTCATATTCCCTCTGAAATTTGCCTCAAATCTCCTTGGTTACCTCAAATAAAAATCACTTGAGTTGATATGACAAATTAATTCCTAGGTGCCTTATTTATACTAGATATGGCACCCTCTTCTTAGGGTCGACTTGACCCAAATAAAATTCAATTTGATTTTTAATGATTATTCCATTGAGGCCGACTTTACAAACAACATCCTTAATATTTATTTTAATATTTATTGCAATGGGGCCAACTTGTAAATTCTTGTTTGTAACAACTTTTCTTCTTTTAATTAATTTGGGGATGACTTGTCACTTCTTGTTACAATTGTTTAGGGATTCTTAACCATACTTCGAGGCTTCCATCTTCAAGAGGGAATATTTCCTCAACCGTAGGAAACCACGTGATGTACCACCTACCATTGGAAATGGCATGACGATGACTATCTATATATGAGTGTGTTACCTATAGTTATACTTTCCTTCATATCCTTATTCCTCAAACCACTTCGGGCTTCATTGTTTCAGGATAAATCCGTAAGTGCGGACACAAACCGATCTCCCTAGATCCACCTAGATCTAGAACAAAACAGGACAGAATAATACACTTTCCCTAGATCTAGACTATTGAATGAACTAAGAGGTGAGGATCACGTACATACCTTACGAACACTTTCCTTAGATCTCTGTTGTTCCAAGCTTTTCTCCAATGCTCTCGTCCCGTCCAGATTACAACAGAACGAACCAATCGAAGTAATGGCAGAATAATATATTCAATAACTAGTCTATACATATGATCAAGGAGTTACGTAATAAAGTGACATCATCTTTATGGGAAAGGGA